>JAQGAE010003023.1:0-15870 GCA_034696685.1 Julus scandinavius | reverse complement strand
ATATTTAAACGTAATTATTACAGGTTATAATGCATGTCCAGCGAACAATTACGTTGAAGATACCGGTCATATTACGAGTCCAGGCTATCCACAACAATATCCGCCTAATATGGACTGTTCTTATCTCATCACTACCAGTGCTGGTTCCCAAATTATTATCACCTTTATGGACGTTAATGTAATTGCGTCTTTGCAATCTTTACTTTCATGTTTAATTACTGAAATTTCACTCAGCATTAGAAATTTTAAAACAAAAACGTTTAAACAACACCATTCTAATCACAGTTCTTATTGATCTTAGATCACGGAATCATCTCATTGTGAAGAAGATTACATTGCAATTTATGATGGCCCAACATCCGATGACAAGAGATTGGGAAGATTTTGTGGATCAGAACCATTCCCAACAATCATCAGCACAACCAACCAGATATTTATCAATTTCGTATCTAATGGCGATAATCAAAGAAATGGATTCTATATAAACTACAGCACAAGTAAGTTAAACAGATGAGATATTATTTAAAAAAATCACATAAGATGATGTCCTAAACCTACAATTCACGTTTTTTTTTGTAATTTACACAGAATCATGCCCTACTCCAGTCCAAATTTCTGGAGATTCTGGGCCAATATACAGCCCGGGATATCCACACTATAATTACTCAAGTAACGCCCTGTGCATTTACAATGTCGAGACCTCAGCAAGTTGTAAACTTAAAATTTATGTAGATTTTTTATACGTAAGTATCATTTAAAAATACGAAGACATTTGTAAATCAGAATCAGAAAAAAACAATGTATAAACAATTTATCACGTTTGTTATGGTACATTAAAAACGACGCGTTAAACTCAATAAATATATCATAACAAATCCCAAATTATAAATGGTTGTTGTTTTTCAGCTTTCAGATGATACCGATGATTTGTGCTCAGACAAGATAGAAATTTTAGATAATGGAGCTCAAATAGGTTTATTGTGTGGACAAATGTGCGGCACAAGTCAACCTTATACCACAACATCAAATAAGGCTCAAATCAAATTTTCATCGGATTCGCTAAGCAACCACCCTGGATTCTCCTTGTCTTATATAAAAGGTTAGTATTCTAAGGTTTAGGTTTCAATATTCGTATTATTATTATTTAAACTTTGCTTTACATTTATTTCAGAATGTCCTACGGTAGATGGCGAATATTTGTCACATATTACAAGAAACACCACAATACGAAAATAACTTTTCAGAGAATTAAACATTTACAGAATCTATCTTAGATAAATTACCATGTCATTACAGAATTATCTTGATCTTTATTTTTGAATAACCTTCATCAATTGATGCTAATAAAGTTTGATTCGCAAAAAACTTGTTTTATTTATGTTCTTTATGGATTGTTAAATATGTAGAGAAATGTAGAGAAATATTTATAGACACCACTGGCGGACCGAAACAAATGTACCCCTTTTTTAGTAATTACAGTATACATAAAGTATTGCAAATATCACTGACATCCTGGCTAGCCAGCAGCTGTCTTGAGACGACGAAATTTAAAAAATGTAAACCAAGAACGATGAGAGTTTGAGTTTAGCATCCTAGGAAATTATTTTGGAGACCAACAAATGATTTTTGAACATTCTTGTAAATAATTCTAAAAAACGTCCTTATAGGATGACACACTTTAAATGAAAGTATTTGAGTGGTAGCCATCAACTCAAATTATACAAGAAAGAACAGACAACAACCATGTATTTTAAGACATTCTATATTATTTCATGTACAAATTTAAAAGGAACGTTATAATTCAAATATTTGATACTTTGAAGCAGGAAATTCGAGTTATTCAACCTCTGTTATATCAATTTTGTTTACACATTGATAATCGTGATTATATCTAAAATTTAATGAAATGACCACATCGAAAGTTACATGAACGACTGAGACCTCGCTGGTACATGTCGTTTTCTGTAAACAAATATGAATATAACTGTGGTGTATAAGAAATTCCTGAAACAATTTCATGAAATGCAGTATAAGGGATAGTCACGCAACAAATTCTATCCTATTTGCAAAAAAAATAAGCTGGATTTTTATAGAATATATGTGCACTTTTGAACAGGTGTGCAGCGAATAGTGTAAAGGTGTGCCTCAGAAGTCTGTGAGAGAATCGAAAAACTATCCTCCATATAATAAATTTAAATAGAAAAAATTAAAAATGTTCATTATTAAAAAAATTACTTTATTGAAAACATGATTATATTATTTCATGATAAATAACTACGGTTGCTAATAACTTGGCTGTTTATTCAGTGTATGTGCTGACACCCTGGTCAGTTCGCCACTGATTGTAACTCCGTTTCATTTAAATGGATTGCCTATAAACCAAGTCTATGAATTACTAAATTGTATCACTGTTTCAAGGTTGAATTTCCAAATACAGTATTCAGCAATTGTTTGATATAACGCTTACTCATCATTGAACATTAATTATAGACAAAAATCACATGTTTACGACAAATGAGTTATACAACTATCAGAATGTTTTACATGGTTCAAAAATCCGTTATCAGATCACAACTGCTTTTTTTGATAAAATCAACAAACGAATGTCACAGTGAAACCCGCGATTGATAAAATTAAGATAATATCCCATTTTCGAACAATATTTGTCAAATGCAAACATCCAAATGAACTACGTAACCATTATGAGATAATTCAGGTCAACGTTTATATTTGTAGAAATATGTATAAAACGTCTGGGAATTATTACATGGACGATAAGATGGTTCTTTGCCCTTTCAAACTGTATCATAACAAAAGTGTCCACTTGATAAAAAAACCGAAATTAAAAAGATATAAAAGCCATGCACCTAAACTTTATAGATTTATTATTTTAAATCCGTTTTATCAACATGTTCAAAATATTAATCATCGCTGCATTATCCTGCATTTGCAAAGCTCAAGGTAAACTCATTTTCATACCATGTCTTTCGTATGCTAGCTTTAAGCCTACTTACGTTTCACAAAAGAAATTGTGCTTATCTTCACATTATATGTATAAGCTAGCCCAAGAGGCCTCTTCAAAACAATGAGACTAATGAAACGATTGACTAATAATGAGGCGAGATAATGGGACAAGCAATGATACCAAATAAGTGCCCAATATTAATGATATTTTGTTCTATGGAAATCTATGAGATGAGTCACTTAATAAGATTTTATCAGACTATTATTATTTCCCACTGCTGTGTCCCACAGAGCTTGAAAAAAATCAAATTTGTTGTTTTTATATTGAAGTTTTCAGAATAACGGAAATTTCCCGACGTGAACAGGAAAATAAAGTTGTTAAAAATAAATTGATAGTTGCAACTACCACTCAACATGTAGTTGCAGTTTGTAGTTATTAGTTCCAATTAATGTTTCGCAACACTGACCCACTGTATTAAGTACATGTATGTCATTATGGTCTCAATAGCAATGGATCTCATACATTAGAATTTTCACTTTGAGGCGAAATTCACTGAAATTGAGCACACATTCCAAACCTGCTTGTTTATTTATCGAGAAATTCACAATACTGAGTCATCTATTTTGCTGATTTTGACATTTTTTAACACATAGATATATGCCCTTCTCCAATTTCTGCTTCTGATGGCTCAGGAACAATTTACAGTTCAGGTTATCCAAGCAACAATTATACAAGTTCTATTGACTGCGAATATTTAATCGAGACCAAAATAAACTCCCAAGTTCTATTTTATGTCAATTATCTTGACGTAAGTATACACATTATTGAAACTGAACTACTGTATACATGTATCTTCATATATACGTACGTGTCCAATTTATGTTACTTATTTCAAGTGTTATATTCATATTTTTAGAAATGCATCTATATATTCATGTTTGCTAACATGACAATATTTTTTGTGTGCAAATGCAGTATAGTATATAATAATAATTTCTATCTGATGTTGATTTTCAGATTGAGGAGGGAGGTAATGAATGCATAAACGACTATGTAAAAATTTATGATGGACACGATCCAGATAGTAATTTATTTGCGAATTTGTGTGAAATAAAATGTGGCACAACCAGCCATTATCAACTTACACAAAACAAGGGTCGTTTAGTATTTCATACTAATAGTCAAAACAACCGCCGTGGATTCAGCATGACTTACTTTCCGGGTAAGTACATAAACCTAAGATGAATTTCTATAATTTTCGTTGTCAGCATTGGCTTAAGTTAACGTTGCATTAATTTTCCATTGCAGTTGTCAACGAACAAGACCAGGTTTTACCACCATAATTGCTGAAATATATATCAAGAAACTACGATTATGAAGTTACTTAAAGCACGTGTAATAATTAACGTGGAGATGACGTGGGTATGATTCTCAGATGTGACAGATTTGAAGTCGTATAGAAATAATTTCTTGCATGTATAATATATACAAATTGTATTCGGTATTTATTTAAATAAAGTCGGCATTCGAAATTAATGAAATGGAAGTTACGACCATCTATGCCTATACACAAGATTTGGAAATATACATGTTACTCACACGTACAATTCAAAACTGGTACGTACATGCATCCCGTGTAATTTTGTAAATTCCATTGTCCCACAAGCATTATATACTTCGACTGAACATCTGAAATCATTTAACTCATTGCTAAAAGAATGTTCAAATAGATTTTACTAGCAGATTTTACCAGTCCGCATCTGCAAGTAGCCACTTTCTGTATATTACACCACAAATTCGAGCATTTCAATGACTCTCACCTAATCGCAGATTATTTGATAATTTTAGATCGAATTAGCAGCTAACTGTAGAAAGGACTACATTGAATTTTTCGATGGCCCAACAACCAACAACACAAGACTAGCAAGGGTGTGCGTATCTGGACCAGTGCCACCTATTGTCAGCTCAACTAATGTTGTACTAGCCCATTTCCATTCCGACAACACTACGGAATTATACGGATTCAATATAAACTATAACACAAGTAGGTCAAGAATAAACGTTTAGCAAATATGTGTAAGAAGCATAATTGATTAATTGTTTAAATGTGTGATTACACATAATCAATTATATTTCAATTATCTCATTTTCAAATAACATTTATCCATATTTACAGGTGCATGCTCTGCACCAACGTATTTATATGACAACCTTGGGACAATATCCAGTCCAGGATATCCTCTTTCAAATTACACAAATTATGCCAATAGTATCTATTAAATCGAGACACCTGCAGGCTCCCAAGTTCAGTTGCATATAAATTCTCTTCGTGTGAGTATATCATAATTTACCTCGACAAACATTTCAAACAATTTACTTAATAATCCGATCAAAAGTCAAAAACTATACTTGAAGTAAAGCTGAAAAACAAAAAGTGTTTTTCTTCATATTCTATATGAAAGATGTTATTTTATAAAGTAAAAATCTCATTAAGAGAAATTAAGAATCAATAATTATATTTTACTTATTTTACTTAAGTTTTACATTCAGTTTAAAGCTACATTTTATTTTATAGACAGAATATGGAGCAGCCAATTGTCCATATATGACAGCGTACAAATTTACAATGGATTTGAAAGATTTCAAGGTAGTTTAATGGCCTTATAATAAACTTCTTATAGTTTTCCCATTAAAATAACAATACTTTGGGCCGGGTCATATAAATTCAACCTTTCGACAAACTAAAGCAGTAATTTTAATTAAAACTATTGATATTTAAATGATATATTAATATTGTCAAATCATATAGGAGCGACTATATGTATTGATATGCCTTAACAACAACCGTTCGTTTATATCGAAAACACAAAACAGTTGCCAGTGTTTTCGGAAGTCGCCACAATAAAGGAAGAGTGTGAATCTCCAACTGGTGGAAATAACACCATGGAAAGCCACTTAAAACATTCGAAATGATAAAAACTATATGACTGTTACAAAGTATCCATGTAATACGTTTTACGGTATTTCATTTTTATGTGTACATAAATTGTTTTACCAACTTTATGGGTCAAGTTATAATTAAATGTATATGAAAATAATTTTGAACTTTTGATCTTGAAATTTAAGATAATCACCATGCTTGTTCATTCGAAACATGACATGTAATATCAAGAATGGACTCGTGTTAAAATGAAACTAAACATAATTGATTGTCATTATAATCAGTTTTAAGAATTGTTTTCGGGAAGAGCTTATATATAGTGCAATCAAGACCTAGACTATCTAACTTATCTCTCACTGACAACTTCAGGTACATGAAAATGTGATAAATCCTCGACTGACATGTTTGACAACATCCAATTCAATTATTTGACTATAATACGATAAAACAAAACTGGTAATTGCTATTGTACAATTGTAGAATCGAACAATCGTACTATGCTCATATCATTGTGATAAGAGTAACACTCGTTTTATAATGTGTTTTACCAAAGTTCTATACATAACTGTAAAGAATCTTTAAAAAGATGCATGTTAAATTTAAAATACATGTTAAAACTTGCTCTTTATTGTTACTGTTTATTATATCTAAGATCGCACAAAATCCCACGCATGTGTTCGTGTATTCACATATATTTCACGTGATGTTGCTTCTTTATATCATTGAGTTTCTAATTTTTTTTTACAAAAACATAACGCGAAACCCTAATCACAAACTAAGTAATATGAATGTTTAGTTGGACGATCTTAATTTATTACTAATGATAAAACTAGTTTGAGGACATCTATAGTCAATAAAGCAGTCCTAAAACAATCTAGTTTATTCTAATCCAAATTTGGCATTCACTAAAGCTAAAAATAAATACTGATAAATATTAGACGTATCATAATGTTAAATCCAGCATAAAACGCAATATCATATTAATCATAACGATATCAGAAAAAAAACACGTACCAGACTTTTAAAAGCAATATTTGTTTTAGCAATATATCAGTTTGACATTCAAAATCTCATTCCTGAAGCTATCTTATGTCTAGACGTTATTCACTACAGCTGTAGATCATTTCATTTAACTTGACAAGAACTAATATCTGCAAATTTCTTAAAATATAACAAATCATGCATCCATATAAAAGTAGGCCTATACATATATGGAGTGGATGCATATCCCTCCCATAAATTAGTATATATATTTATTTTGAAAGGACAGGGATAGCTGCCATGTTATAATCTAATTTAAGTATATATATATATATATATTAAAATACGTTGTATATACAGTATACCATTTGAGAACAGAACAACATGAAAATTATTTTCAATGCATAAAACGAAACAAGAACAAGTATTTAATCTGATCAGAGATACATTCATGTTACACGATGACATGATAAACTGTTTTAGAATTTGCACCATGCTTTTATAAACCACAGCGAAATAACGTGAACGATGTCTGATTAGATTGAAAAATGGGAATTAAAAGGGTATATAAACAACATACTTTGAAATAAAACAACGGTTATTCCATATATTCCAAAGCTGCATAAGTGTTATTCTTCAAATTAGTTATATTATTTCAAGATCAATATATACAACTTTGATACCACATCAAAATGTTTAAAGTTGTTTTTATTGCTGCATTGGCGTACGTTTGTACTGCTTCAGGTAAAAGAATGTATTCCTCACCTTAAAATAACAATTTAAAGTCTTTCAAAAAATGATGGGTGAATTACATTTTTATATAATCAATGTACGTTGTCAGCTTCAAATTCGAATGTTTTTGCAAATTACAGAACCATATGTTTTTACAACAATGGCGCCTAGGAAGTGTGGTGGAGACGAGTATGGTTTTTCTGGAAGCATTCAAAGTCCAGGTTATCCTGGAACTTATTGGATACGTGTAGATTGCAACTACACAATCACCACACCTCCAGATACTGCAGTAACTCTTGAGTTCGTGGAGTTTTTTGTAAGTATTAGATAATTGGTAGTTTCAGAATTATTGCCACTTTTAAAACAACACAAAAACTGTTTATTCGGTTTTAGATAGAACCTCGTTACGACTATGTCGTGATTTACGAAGGGTCTTCGTATCTCGGTAAATTCGATGGTATAGAAACTGGTCGTGTTATATACGCCATGACCAACCAAGTTTTTCTTAACTTTCACTCTGATATCGATAGTACGTATGGTGGATTTAACATCTCATTTCTTGGAAGGGGTAAGAAAATAAAACAACCATGAACTTTTTTCTCTCCATAAGAATTTGTATCACATTAATGCTCAAATACCTGCGAATAAAATAAAACAAACAGAAAAATTAACCACAATGTTTTATTTTTAATATTTTTAATTGCCCACAAATTTACTCTTTTGACTAAAATTAAAATTGGTTGATCTCACGTTGTACTTCTCAAATCGCTTTTTCTGAAGACTTGTATCTGAACTGAAAAATGCCTAATTTTTGCCACAAAGCATGCAATTAATTAGAATTTCTTTCCATAATCTAAATAAAGAAGCATTCTTAACATAGTCAATTTACCCTTGTCATATCATTTCGTTACGAACGGTAATAATTTTTGCATTGTTATAGATCAATGCAACCAAGATATGCATGGTACCTGCGGAGCGGTTGCTAGCCCGGGTTATCCGTCATTGCCATACCCAAACAACATGGACTGTATTTATAAAATAAAAACATCTGCAAATACTAGGGTTACTTATGAAATCGTCAACATGAACGTAAGTGGTTCATACTATATGAAAACATTTTTAGAAGCAACTTTAAAAAAAATTATTTTATTTCTTCCTATATATAGCTTGAACCTGATAATGATTACGTCGATATTTACAATACCCAATATTACTATAGTGAGCCTATTACAAGATATACTGGTGTGCAATCCAGAATAGTAAACACAGCTCCGTATAACGAACTTAAGATTCATTTTCATAGTAACAATAACAAGCGCAACGCAGGGTTTTACATCATTTTTAGAGAAAGCGGTAAGAGAATGAACACGTACTCATTTTATGGCTAATTTTTGTACAGACTAATTTTATGGTTGATGTCCATACTTATCAATTGTGGTGTTTACATTGCATGCACCATGTATTACATAGTTTCCTAACCGTGGTAATGATGCCAATAACGAAATATTTGCATTTTATTTCGTTTTGTAGAGAATACCAATTGTCCAGAGGCGTACAACAATGCGAATTCTGGCTATATTTCGAGTCCTAACTACCCAAACTTATATCCAGTCAACTCTGATTGTTTGTACCTTATTAAGACCAGTTTCGGTACGCAAATTACGCTCAACACAATTGATGTTAACGTAAGTCGGTAACATTTATTAACTATTCAGGTTAATGAACGAGTCAGTTTATGCTATGTTGAATTACTAAGTATAGTAAGTATGGCTTTAACTTCGAAATGCTGAACTTGGATGGCATGTCCTCAAAAAGAAATATTTCCATCTCTTGAATTAAAAAACAAAACAATTCAGCGCTGTTTTAACAGCGCTGAACTTAAATCTACTTCAGGATTATTTGTTATGTAGCTGTGATTTAACGATTCTTATTCATTTTAAAAATTTATATCAATTTAACCTTAATACAAAATTGTATGCCAATAATATTATGATTCAAATATTTTTTTCCCAATATATGTATGTGCAATATTGTATTAATAATTTCGGTACGATTGAATCTCTCCAAAAATCTAATCGCAGGACTGTTACAATTCCAGATCGAATTAGCAGATAACTGTGATAATGATTATGTTGAATTGTTCGATGGTCCTACAACCAACAACACACGATTAGCAAAAATATGCGGATCAGGACCAGTTCCACCTTTAGTCAGTTCAACTAATGCAGTACTCGCCCATTTTCATTCCGACAATGGAGATGCTACTGAATCACACGGATTCAATATATACTATGACATATGTAAGTCAACACTATTTGGGCAAAAACGCATATGAAAGAAGCATTTGATTGTTCCAAAGTGCGTATTGTTATGCTAAACTATAATTCAATTGTAATGCACTCATTTTATAATCAAATCATGCATTCATATTTACAGATGCATGCGCTGATCCTTCTTATTTCATTAACGAGTATGGCACAATATCCAGTCCTGGATATCCTCTTTCAAATTATACAAGTTTTGCCAATTGCATATATAACATCGAGACACCAGAAGGCTCCCAAGTGCATTTGCATATAAACTCCATGCGTGTGAGTTATCATAATTTTATGTAAATGCGATAAAAATTCTGAAACTACTTGAAAATTCTGCTTAAATCCAGGGGCGTCTTTATATGTATTCTATATAAGATAGTAATATAGTTAATTGGAATTTATTAACTAAAGCACATCAATAAAAAAAAATGTTGATTTTCTTGAAAAAGAAGGGCAAAACGGATATTATTTAATTCTGCATAAAATAGATATTTCACTATTTTCATTTAAAATATAAATCTTGATATTGGAATAAATTGAAAAATTAGATTTCGCTCATGAATAGAAAATACGTCTTCACTGAACAATCATTATAATTTTTGGAGATTTTCAGTGAATTAATTTTTTAAAGTTTATACTTTTGTTTTACAGGTAGAATATGGAGCATCTACTTGTCCATACGACAGCGTAAAAATTTACAATGGATTCGAACCTCTTAAAGATAGCTTAATAGCTAACTTGTGTGGATCACTGAGTGACATCAATATTCAAGCATCAACAAACAGGGTTCGCGTTGAGTTTGATACAGATACCACAATCACTGATGCTGGATTCAGCATAACATATACTGCAGGTTAGTAACTAATCTGGACTAGGTTATTTTTTGTTTAATGAAATATTTTAATCATTTTACATTGAATTTTCTTCATTTGCTGATTAACACTTTTTCGTTTCAGTTTTCAACAAAGCTGGAATATAACGACACCATTAATGGTCTGCTAAAAATTGGTATCTAGTAATATGTGACCTACCGCATTAGTAAATCTTCTTCTTTTAACTTTTGTTGTTATTAATTGCAAACACGAGTATTTTCAAATTTACTTCAAAGATAATCTAAAGCCAATATAATGTATAAACACCTAAACATTTGATTTGTGCTATAATAATAAATACAAATTCCGTGTCATTTTGTTGTATTTTGAATAGAACATGGGAACTTGTCTCCTTCATTAATAAGAGAAAAATAAAATTATTAAATAAAAGTAGTCTAAAGACCTAATAAACATATTTTACTGATCCATGTTTAAATATAGTTCGTCATGTGCAGTTTATGAAATTGTAGCCAAAATGTTTACTATAGCACAACCTTATGAATGCAAATTGGAAAAATAATTATATAATTATATTTTATATATTATAAACGTCTATATTATCTAGACATGTTTATGAGTAAACTAGTTCATTAGTGACGAGCTGAATTGTTAATAATCTATCCAACGTGAATGAAGGTCAATCAAGTTTAAAGAACGACAACGAAAGTAATATTTAAAATACATTACATTAACATTAACTTTTCATTTCCATTTAGCTTTTCAACTTATTAAAAAAAATAGACCAGTTTTTAAATTAATCTGTCTACTGAATATCAATAATGAAAAGCAGTTATTCCACAAAGTTAAACACAAAGGCTGTCATAATATTATTCCAATAACTTGTCAATAACTGGATTTTGTAAAGAGGGGAAAAGTCATGCCTTAATCTTGTACATCATCATGCACAGTTGGGTCGTTGTCATCTTAATAGTTTATTATTCGATGATTACCATGCATGAAAATTCTAAGTTAACTCCAAGTCTGTAAACTTGTACGCATATATCTATGAAAATGTCATTGCAGAAATGATCCAAGGTGGATAACAACTTTAGACACATGCATGCGATTTCAAAGTTGGAAAACTATCATTAGTAAGGATAGATTCCCTCACTATTTATAACCACACTTACTTAAGTATTCCAGTCTGATACAAAGGCAAATGATCTTCAATCTCAACTTGTCCAATCATTGCAAAGTGACAACTTCTTTGGGATGATTAGTTAATGGATAGCACAATGAAACAGTTTACGTATAGCTAATGCTTTATCATTAATTAAATTTTATGGTTCTAAAGTGTTATCTTTATGAATTCCAAAAAAAAAAATAATAATAGCTAAAAGAATGTTTAAATAGAATTCACTAGCAGAATGCAAAGTGACTGCTCTCCTAATACAGTGAATATTGTAGATAAATGATAGTATCCGATAAACTAAATGTACATGGTAAGATGTTTTTTCAATTCATACAACTGGTAAACAAAAACGGGTATTTTTTCTCAGTTATTAAATTATTCGAGAACACGATAAGAAATTGACCTTGTATGTGTGTCGTGATTACATTAACCATGAAGCAGTTACAGAAAAGATGTATGATAAGACTAAAAAATAAGAGTTAAAAGGTGTATATAAACAGCCAACTCTGTCTTTCAGCAATGGTGAGTTCATAAATACAGTACCCCAGTTACCCATTGAGCTTGGAATTTTATATATTTTTTTTATATACTCGTATTAGTTTGGATATCGACATAAAAGTTAATACTAGTTCACAATGTTTAAAACTGCCTTCATCGTTGTATTGACGTGTACTTTTACTGCTTCAGGTAGGTATATATTCCTCACTTGAAAACCCATGTATTTACTGAAATATATGCCAGTAAAAATCATGAGTAAATAAAATGCTTATTTTGCTAATGAGTAGAAATTTCAGAAATGTAAATATTGTTTTTTTAACTACGAAAAATCAGCTTTTTGGTTAAAAAAACAATTTTGTAATTAACTTATCACTAGAATGTAAATTTGTAAGCTATCTTTGAATACACCAATTTCCCTAAGTTCGTAAAATATTTATTTGTACTTATAAAATAAATAGCCAAATTTCCAAAATAAACTATAGAAAATCTTTGTATGAGAGGCACTTAATGGATAACGATACAAACACTTCTTTACAATTTCCATAGCTTTTGCAACTAGAAAGCCTATTCAATGTGGTAAAGATATAAATGCCCCATCTGGAAACATCCAGAGCCCATATTATCCTTCAGACTATAAGAATTTCATGGATTGCAACTACACAATCACTACACCTAAAGGTACTGCTGTAACGCTCGAGTTCGTTGAGTTTTATGTAAGTATTAAACAATTGGTATTTTCAGAATTATTGCCAATTTTTTAAACAACACAAAAATTGATTATTCGGTTTTAGATAGAACCTCGTTACGACTATGTCGTAATTTACGACGGGTCTTCGTATCTAGGCAAATTTGATGGTATAGAAACTGGTCGTGTTGTATACGCGATGACCAACCAGGTTTTTCTTAGTTTTCACTCTGATATCGATAATACGCTCACTGGATTTAACATCTCATTTTATGGAAGAGGTAAGAAAATAAACCATTCATACTTTTTTATCCATAAGAATTTGAAGAAAACTAGCAAAATGTATTAAAAGTCTTAGTTAACATAGAACCCAATAGGATACTGAGCGCATGCCCAGTTATAGAAAATAATTCTGCACCCACCCCTGAAACATAGTGAATGAATATCGCTATTTATTTCGAATTCTGCACAAATGAATATTTTTTCTGAAAATTTGTAACTGAACAAAAAAAAATTTAAAATTCCTATCATCAAGAATGGAATTAATTTGAATTTAAGTTAAGCTATAGTTTCATCCATAATCTAGATTACATAAGAAGATGTCCTCTGAGGATATATCTGTACTGTACATAACTACAGAATTATCCAACTTTCTTGGCAAAGACAATTTACCATGTCGTCCATCAATATCCAAGATAAACTTCACCCTTCACACAACTTAAATTCGCTTTATTTATGATAACTATCCGTTGTTTAGAGAAATGTGACCAAGATATACAGGGCACATTTGGATCAATAGTTAGCCCTGGTTATCCAACAGTTCCTTACAAAAACAATCAAGACTGTTTTTATAAAATAACGACGTCTGTGGATACTGTGGTTACTTATGAAATCGTCAACATGAATGTAAGTAGTTCATATATTGCGAAGACATGTTTTAGAAACATTTTAACAAAACTTGCTTCCAACATAGCTTGAACCAGACAAGGATTATGTCGACATTTACGATGGCCACTCACATAAAAGTCCACTTATTGCAAGATATACTGGCCTGCAAACCAGGGTAATAAACACAACTAGTTTTAATGGAATTAGGATTCATTTCCATAGTGACAGTAAAAACAGCAACACTAGGTTTTACATCACTTTTAGAGAAAAAGGTAAGGGAATTGACTCGCAGAGATCCAATATGCTGATCAGAAATGGTTAAGGAGGCTTCATTTAATAGTTTTAATGGTCCCATTCATGTCCACAAAATACGATGCATGGCTAAACTTCTTAGTCCATATGTTTCTTCTTGCTTTTTGAATAGATATGTAAATTTAATTTTTTAAGATCATATATATAGTATATAAATTTCGGTATTTACCTTATATGCACTTAATATGATTACTATTTGGTGATATTAACGTTAGTTAAAGTCAATTTAGATATACTAAAAGCATTGAAGTCTTGCTTAACCATTTCGTCAGTTAAAAAATGTTCATGTTTGCTAACATTTATATTTTATTTGATACTAAAGAGCTCACCAATTGTCCAGAAATTTACAACAATGAGAATTCTGGCTACATTTCGAGTCCAAACTATCCACACTTGTATTCAAATAACTCTGATTGCTTGTACCTTATCGAAACCAGCTACGGCACGCAAATTACGCTCAACGTACTTTATGTTAACGTAAGTTTACAAATTTAGTATCGACTCAGTACCACTCTGCCTACTCTGTTGGTTCGTTATTCTTAGTAAGATTAAAATACTAATAAATTCAATACTTATTATGCCTAATCATGAATCAATCAACAACTGTAATGTAGATTTTAGAAAAAAGTGGAATTATTTCTGTAGTCTAAATTTTTCAAAAACTGTGTTTTAATTAGAACTACATCGAAGACCATCTTTGAGGAATATTTGTTATTTCTAATTTTAATTAAAAGTAATGTACCCATTCACAAACAATATCCATACGAAATTCAGAGAAATTAAAGTTAACGATTACTTATCGCTTCCTTGGTATTGATCAAAATACCAATAATTATATTAAGCCAATGAGCTATATGAATTTCAATTCGGATAATCTTTTAAACTTTCATCTTCGTTGTAAATCTAGATCGAATTGGCATCTAACTGTGATAAGGATTATGTTGAATTTTTCGCTGGTCCTACAACCAACGACACACGACTAGCAAGGATATGCGGATCAGGACCAGTGCCACCCATTGTCAGCCCAACAAATGTTGTTTTGGCCCATTTCCATTCTGACAACGTTACGGAATCATACGGATTCAATATAAACTATAACATAAGTAAGTCAACAATAACTGTTTTGGTAAACAAAAATTGCATGAAATAAGAATATTTGAATGATAAATTTTGAGCAAAATTGTAATTCAATTTTCGTGCTTTCTGTCTCAAATCACATTTATTAATATTTACAGGTGCATGCTCTGCTCCAGCCTATTTCCATAGCGATTATGGAACAATATCCAGCCCAGGATATCCTCTTGCAAATTACACAAATTTTGCCAATTGCATCTATTTCATCGAGACACCAGAAGGCTCCCAAGTTCATTTGCATATCAATTCTCTACGAGTCAGTGTTTCATAGTTTATTACGACAAACAATTTAAATTTACGTTAATCATGAAAAAAGTCATAACGGCTTGAAACGTAGTTTACAGTGCATTGCATATTTATCCGGACACGATCAATTCGCATCGTAATTAAGTCACGACACATCATATGCAAATAT
>JAQGAE010003022.1:0-15870 GCA_034696685.1 Julus scandinavius | reverse complement strand
CTGCCAAGTCATGGCAAGGGACCGTTCAAAAATGATGGTATTTTTCAGATTTTGGTTTTTCTGTTTAATTGAGTTTAATCAGTGAAAGACACCAGAAGAAATGTGTACCCAGTCCCGAATGTACTTGAATTTTTCAAACTTAGGAAAGGTCGGGAATTATGCCTAACTTTGTGTTAAACACCAGGTTTATGCTGGAATTTTCCTTTGAGGTCAGGAAATTTCCGTTAATTAGAAAAAATGTGGAATTAATTGGTAGTAAGACTGGTGCTTGGATATTAAATTATTTATATGATGCACCTTTGTATGTTTCAGCAAGATTTGCTGGACACCCTTTTTTTCCAAAAAAAAAAAAAAGTGAAGGACGTCTATGAGGGAGAAGGGGGTTGAGTTTTTGAGTGTATATAGGGGACGTCCTTTTTGAATGGCTCCCAACGCTGGTTTTGCTGTTGCCTACGATCCCCCTCGCCTGTTGCAGTGCATGGACCTTGCCAGTTGTTATGACAGCACCTGTAGTGCATTGCAGTTGCCAGCGCCGAGCATCTCATTACCTGCCTTGCCCGCCCTCTCCGTGCACCTGTTTTTCGCCTCTCGATTTCTCAGCCGAGCCTCAGCGAATCAATTGTCGCCTACCGCAGTCAGCTGTTCAGGTCTGGAAAACGAGTTGCATTGCAGAGAGGAGGTTGTTTTTATATTTTTATTTGTACGGTGCAGTCCGCTGGGGATTTACCACCATGTCCTCGGTCGGCCATGTTTGAGAAGCTCGGTAGTGCACCTGATTGATACGCGGAAGAAGGGTGTCATCGGTCGGTCAACTCCTACGGGGCCATCGTGCCTCCATGGGCAGGGAGACAATGCATTCAGTGCTATTTCAAGAGCTTGCCCAGCGGTGCCAAGACTGGTGGTGAGTTAAATCCGCGACTTGTCTGCCTTTCGGCGAACCCTGGTTTCAATTGGCTGGTCCCTGCTTGAAAAAAAAAAAACCTTTCGGGTTTTGGGAGTCCACGAGGTTGGACACACCAGTGCAGTGCTGGAGCTTCTGATGATATATACATGGGACAAAGTTGTTAACTCGGTGCTGGAATTTTATCACTAAATTCGCGAAAGGTAGATAGATGTTAGTAGGAAAAATTATTTTGTCTGATGCATCTTATGCTGGATGCATGTGGGGTGGGGAAAATTTTAATTCGTCATTAAATTATAATTTCCATTGTGCTGTGGAAAATGTGCTTTTTTTCGTACCAGCACAATACGGTGAATTGTACTCATGAGTAGGGGTACCGATTCCGTGATTTCAGTAGAATCGCCCTCTATAGTTTCAGTACAGTACATGTAAACAGTAGTCTTATAAAATGAGTAATCAAACTTACGTTAGTACTCGTATTTTCAGATTGTTAATACTCAAGGACATTTGTAATCACCCATTGTGGGAACATTTTTGTAATCTTGTGCATTGTACTCCTGCGCTTTGAGTACATATGCATACAATTACTTTTGTACATTTTGTATTCAAATTACTCTCTTTGCACTAGGTATTTATTCTTTTACTCGTTTCATATGCATTTATTGTACTCAATAACTGCCCAACTGTGACGGTTTATGACTAAACGCCTTGCATACTAGCGTTTCTTGACGAAAGTCCCAATTTAGTAAAAATTCAATTTAAAAATAGTCGCTACTATCGTAGGTCCCTCTTCTACCATATGGCATGTATTTGCTGGCTCTATGATACTGAGTTGAATTAAGTTTCAAGTGGGCAAAGGATTGAATGTAACGTATAAGCCTCTTGGCGTTGTTTTGCAGACGGTGCATACTGTATGTACATGTTGTTTACTTTTAATAATTCTGGTAACATTGCTGTGTTCCTGGGATACCAAGCTAGCTATTGCATTATAACTAGCAGCGGGAAGCGCTGTGCCAGTTGTTACCGTAACCATGGCGTGTACAAGGTTATGGCATTGCATGAGTAAATGTGAAATTGTTACCCTGCAGATGGAATAAGTCTGGGTGAATTTCAAATTATCATACTGGTACATGACTCATTGTTGTGCAACAACAACAATGCTCGTCCAACTGAAATTTTGTTAATTTTTGAAAGGAAGCCTTGGAATATGGCGATTTGAAGAGATGTGAGTTCTTGAAAACTACCATGCTTTTTCGAATGTTAGTGTTGACAAATTTGTGGGTCTGGCCTGGCCCATGAGCGATGAGATTAAGCCATGCTCCTTTTATGACGCCATATTTAAACAAATGTTTGTCCTTCACTAGAATAGCGTTGCACTTTTACAACAACTGATGGACTGCTGTTTTTTTGTTTGCTAAATAGCAATGAGAAATACACATTCCTTTACAGGGCCATATGTTTGCCAGTGAAAGTATGAGCACATACGTATTTACTATAGTGTACATTTTGGTAATGGTATATGCATGCATCTCCCACATCCATAGGACATTTCTATGCTGACTGTAGGGCACTTTGGACTGTTTCATAATCCTACTATATGCGTCTTATTTGCGTAGGTTACCATAACTTGTGCTTAAGCTCAAATTAATAATGTGGACTTTGCACTTGCTCAATATGGATGCATGCTGTGATAATCCTATATCGTATAATCGTTGTTTGAGTCAACAGTTATTGCAAACTAACATGAATCCTCAGTGCAAGAACGGCTGTAGAATCTTTTGGCAGAGCATATTAGTTCTGGGAATAATTGGTTTATCTTTTTTTATTAAGCTCGTAGTCGAAGTCCTTGCGATACTTCACTCTCGGCCACGCAGATCCCGTGCCCAACTTTTTTGTACAAAGTCATGCGACGATGACAAGTTGTGAAAGCTCACCTTCATCCAAGGCCTTATTTTTTTTAGTATTGTTGGAAGGATCACAGGCCTACGTTAATGTACAATGACATGGTAGTGCATGTTATAACTAGCACCACCACCACCACCACGCTTGCGATCTGCACGCAGTGGCCGTTCGTTCACCTATTATTATAGTGTGCTGCAGGAAAAATGATTCCAATTGTCCTCGGGCGAAATGGGGTGAAACCAGCTTTTGGAAAAATGAAAAGTTCTCCAGGAGGAAGAGGTCTAAGGGGAACCAGACACTCCCCGAGAAACCCGTCTGCCTCGTGTCCCGAGCTTGGTTTCCAAACTTGTTGCTGTTGACACGAAGGTTATCCGCAACGGCCTTCCTGTATTTAATAAACCATTGTGCATTTAAATACGACCGTTGCTAATCTATATGAATCACCTGTAATCCCTATTTTGTGATTCATTCTTGTGCCGACGCTTTATGATGGGTTTTATCATCTCAATGCTACCATAGTCCAGCACCTGGTTCTAAACTGCTGTGGCTGGGTGGCTTTTTTTTTGTTTTTTAACACCAAGTGGTCCTGGTTTTGTGGTGTCATGCCTCACTTCTTTTTATCTTTTACCTGAAAAAAAAAAGGATTGCTGTTGGGAACTTGGGAGTCATCTGCTATTTTTCGTTATCATAGTTCACCGTATCGCACTTGCTCATGTATTTATTCCTTGTCGTTTCAGTCGGCGGTCGTCCCGTGTGGGTAAATTTCCCTTAGCGGGACCAAGCGGCAGCGTTGGTGGAGCACCCAGTCGAGCGTCGGTTTCGACCAGCGGGAATACTATGTCTCAAGAAAATGGACAAGACAGTGGAGCCATTGCCGGAGGGGCATCCGCGGTTGCTGGACTCAGTCTGGATGAAGGGCATTCTGGTGCAGGTCAGTACGTAGGGTCAATGTCACTTATGTTTTGCAGCCGTAACAGTCGTACGTTGCGATCTCGAGCGTAAAAGGTTTGCATATAAGCCTTCTTGTGGATATTCAAATAAATTCATGCACTGAAGCTGAATGACAAGGTTACAGAGGTGCAGTTCTTGACGTTTAAAGATTGATTGGAAAAAGGTGCACGTGAATAATTTTAGTTTGCCTCAGGTTTTTTCAGTGCATGCAAGGTTAATACTACTGCATTTAAGACTGATCAAGAATGTCAGGTTCATTAAATTAGCTTATTTTCGTCTTAATTATCGGATGGGGGCATGCAATATAGTTTTTGAAGGGATGCAAAAGTTATATCGTGGTTTAATCCAGTGGTGAGCAACCTTTACTGGATGCGGGCCAATTTCAAAAGCTCGAAACCCAAACAGGGACAATGCAACTTTGTTATCGTCAATAACCTCTTGATTGACGTACAGATCACAGGTTGCTCACCTTTAGTTTAAATCGCACCTTAACAAGTACTGAAAGCTGGGAGATTTTTTCTGCATGCCTTGGGGCATGTCATGTTAAGCTTTTCAAATATATTTTACGAGTATTCATCGAGCAAAGGATTCAGGAAATCCTTTGTTTGAAAATATCGAAAGTTTATGTGATAATAGGCTTAATCAGTATGGACCTAGTGATGAATGGTGCATGCAGTGGAAAATGCTATTGTTATTGTTGAGAAGAAAAAAAATTAGGCATAAAGCAATTTTGTGAGTAGAAATCTATATTTTTGATTAGTTGCTTAAAGTTAGCAAGGATTTTTGAAGTTTATTACTTGCTGCTGTTATTATTTTCACAGCGGAATTTAAAGCATAATAAATGTCATGTTAAATGGTTATTTATTAGTTATTCCTTTAGTTCCACTAATCCTGCTCTGAATTTGTATTTATTGCAAATTTACATGCAATGTCTTTACCTTATAACTAGCGAATTAAATCTTTATTTACAGCAGTGGCTTATCAGGTTTAGTTTTGATAAATGCAAAAATCTAAGCGTTATTATATGCCTGCTGCTCATCTACTTATTATTATTGTTGATTGTCATATTTATTGAAAGCCTACTTGTTGTTGTGCTGCGATTTATGAATAATTTATAAAACGTGGAAATCACCATTGGAAGGAAGCACGTTGCACACGCAAGCTGTTGCTGCTGCAGTAACGGTGAAAAAATTCTAATAATTCCCTTGTTTTGATAACAGCATCAAGCTCGGTGAGCGGAGGGGGCGGAACATCTTCTGTAGTGGTCACTTCCGGAGACAGCGAATCGGACGACAATGAAATGTGGCGACTTCAAACTCTGCTTGAAGCTCGAGGACTTCCGCCTCATCTGTTTGGTGCTTTGGGACCTCGTATGCAGCATCTTTTACACCGTAGCATAGGAGGTGCTGGACACGGAGCTGCTGGGGGCACGAGCACTAGCAGCAAAGCCCAACAGCTTTTACAAGGTCTTACTGCAACCGGCGACGAAGGTCAACAATTGCAAGCCGTCATCGAAATGTGCCAATTGCTGGTCATGGGAAACGAAGACACGTTGGCTGGATTTCCCGTCAAGCAGGTGGTTCCGGCTCTTATTAGCCTGCTGTCAATGGAACACAATTTTGATATGGTAAGATGCTAAATTGACGCTTTGAGTAATACCATGCACGTTAAACATTGCATTTGTTAATTAATGCGTTTTTATTGCCATCAGATGAATCACGCTTGTAGAGCGTTGGCATACATGATGGAAGCCTTGCCGAGGTCATCTGCTGTGGTTGTGGATGCCATCCCAGTGTTCTTGGAAAAATTGCAAGTGATTCAGTGCATGGATGTTGCAGAACAGTCGCTTACTGCTTTGGAAATGCTGTCACGGCGTCACGGAAAAGCTATTTTGCAAGCGGTAATTTTTTGCAAATTGATTTAACGTGTAATTAATGACTGATGGAATAATTCACCTTGTTTGACTAGTAATCTCTAGTGGGTTAATAAGCAACAATTAAGCGACAGATCACTCCCATGAGAGGCGAGCTTGTCATTAAGCATTTGTGTTTAATGAAACGAGCATTGTAAAAATATTGGACAAGTGAAGTAATGAGCAGGTGGAGACTGGATAGGCAATTTATTTTGCGGGTAAAATAGCCTGTTGATACCTGTTTGACAAACAGTCAGCCATTAATATATACCAAAGGGCTGAATAATTAATCATGTTCTCTGGAAAATAAATGAAGCGTAAACACAAGATAAATGGCTAATAGGCACTCTTGTGACATATGGTAGCATGTTATTGTGATTTGTATTTCCTTTAATGGAGTTTAATTGTACAGTTAATTGCCGTGATTAGAACACTGAAGTTTTTAAGGCAGCGTTTTTTTCTACGAGTGAATAACAAATATTGGGGACCAATTCGAATAACTATAACGTTTCACGATGTTGAACCAAAATACCAGATTTTTATCCAAATTGACCAACGTTTACAATTTCTGAACTTTTGTTTGTCTGTTTAGAGAGGAGTTGCTTCTTGCTTGATGTATCTGGATTTCTTCTCCATTAATGCCCAACGTGCCGCACTGGCCATCACTGCCAATTGCTGCCAGAATGTCAACCCTGACGAATTCTGTTTGGTATCGGAGTCATTGTCATTACTTAGTACCAGGCTTACTCATCAGGACAAAAAGTCTGTGGAAAGCGTCTGCCTCTGCCTCTCTAGACTTGTTGAGAATTTTCAGAATGATGCTAAAATTCTTCAGGAAATTGCCAGCCATGGACTACTTTCCAACATCCAGCAATTGGTGAATTGCCATTTTCTCTTCTGAATGTGAAGTTTAAAAATTGTTGTACGTTTTTTTTTTTGCCATTGTACTAATTTTTTCCCACGCTTGTTCTTGATTCGAATTAACAGCTGGTTGTTTCGCCACCCATCATCAGCACAGGCACATTCATAATGGTGATAAGAATGCTGTCGATGATGTGCTCTAGCTGTCCCGAATTGGCCGTTAAACTTCTTAAGCAAAGTGAGTTTTGAAATCTGATTTTTGACACTTGAAATCTGCCTCGCCTATCTCACGTGTGTTTTTTTGTTGTTGCAAACACAGACATTGCCGAAACTCTATGCTATTTATTAATGGGAACTTCGGAGGCAGTTGGTGACGAAGTTGAATTAGTCTCCAGGAGTCCGCAAGAGCTTTACGAAATGACTTCACTTATAGGGTCAGTACCGTCTACTTATTTCTGTCTGTTGTTTTTTTGTACAAAGAAAGAACTTAATTTTGAGTTTTGTTAACAGGGAGTTAATGCCCAAATTGCCAACCGATGGAATATTCCAAGTCGATACGATTTTAAGCAAGCCTTCAGCTCCTCCACAAGATACAGTTACGTGGCAATGGAGAGACGATAGAGGATTGTGGCACCCTTATGCAATTGTAGATAGTCGAATTATTGAGGTAACGCTGCGGTTTTTCGTTAGCCCCATTTCTGTGGTTGAATTTTGTTGACATATTTTGTTAAAAATGTAGGCTGCGCACCAGGCCGGGGAAGACGAATTAACATTGTCTACCATGGGTCGAACGTACACCATTGACTTTGACTCCATGCAACAGATAAACGAAGATACCGGCACGACTAGATCTGTTCAAAGAAAAGTGCATCATCATTTGGGTGGTGGATCGGGTAATGATCGCGTTTTCCAAACTAATGTAGTCACCCTCTTGACCACAGTACACTAATTGTGTGATTCAAACAGCTTCTAGCACAAGCTTGTGCAGTACCGATTCAAGAATTGATTGCCTGCAGGAAGATCAAGAACTGGCAGTGTCATTTATTCGCTCTCTATTTGCTGTGCTCTACGAAGTTTATAGTTCATCTGTGAGTTGGCAGTTTCATTCCTGTTTAGCACGGTCTCCTCGTGTTTCCATTTTTATGACACAACCATTTTCTTCTCGGGTAGGCCGGTCCTGCTGTTCGTCACAAGTGCTTGCGGGCACTTCTCAGAATGGTTTACTTTGCAAGTCCCGATCTTCTTAAGGAAGTCTTGAGGAATCAGCAGGTGTCGAGTCATATCGCTGCGATGCTGTCATCGAACGACTTGAAGATTGTTGTCGGGGCTCTTCAGTTGACTGACATATTGATGCTGAAATTGCCCGAAATTTTTGCAGTGTACTTCCGAAGAGAAGGTTTGCTCATTTTTTATTTTTATTTTTTAATTGATGTCTTTAACGTTCCGTTCCAAACTGCTATGATGAGATACTGCTAACCTTCTACTGATTTTTTTTATGAGGAGTAGTTGCTTTACCGGATTCTGAGCATGACCATTGTAGATTAGTTATTACTATGAGATGACTTAACACTGTATCCAAATTAACTTTTAATTTCTTATTGAAGTTTTATTTGCAATGATCAAAACGTGGATCACAATTCTAACATTTTGGAATTATGTTTGTGTTTTCTCAAGGTGTGATGTATCAAATTAAACGGTTGGTGAACCCGGAGGTGCCGTTGGGCCTCTCTCCTCCAAAGGACCAATGGGTGGGAGGGGCGTCGGGTTCTTCGACGAGCGGCCCCGCATCGGCCACTGCACTAGCCTCAGTGTCATCACCTGCCTTAACGAGCAGTGCTTCTACTGCTTTGTCTGCGAGCCATGTCGCCGCTGCTCTGGCTTCATCCTCTTCGTCCTCTTCATCTTGTTCATCAGCTATCCCCTTGTCTCCCTCGTGCCGCGTGGTATCTCCCCCGTCCACTGTCATCATTTCCACCGCCCACTCATCTCCAGTATTTTCATCTTCATCCGTTGTGGCGTCTTCATCATCACTCGGTCCATCTTCTCTCGTTACATCACACGGTTCGTTTAGTTTTGGAAGTAGCGGAAGTTTGCTCTTGCCAACCAGCAGCAATATAGTGACATCACCTTCCACCCCTGACCGAGGAAGTTCGTTTGAAATTGATGAAAGCAGTAGCAGCCCAGCCCCACAACTGTAAGTGTATTGCTGCTTATTCAAAGTGTTTGCTCCGGTAGATTTTGTGAAATGGTATTTGGAAGTGTTTTTTTTTTCTGAATAGCCAATTAGAAACTTGTTATACACTTTTCAGACGCCTGAGCGATGTTCTGAAAAGGAAACGGGCGTCGAAGCGAGGTGGCAATGGGAGTGGAGGTAGCGGTAGTCGAAAGGCACGAGCTGACGATGATGTAAGGGTGTACAGCGGGAAGACTTCGCTTTCTGTGGCAGCTGCCTCCTCTTCGGCATGCACTTCGGTGGGGTCTGTGTCCAGCCGGGCAGCGCCATCCAGCCGAAGTAAGCCTTGGCTCTTGTTATCAAATAGTGATGGAAGAAGGGGACGAGGCGTAAAGAAAACTTCTAGTGATTTTTGTAAGTTGATTTACGCAAGTGACTGAGGCATCTGTGGTTTTCTTGATTTAACTGTACACGTATATATATCTTGTAGTAGTGGTGGTGGTAAGTAAGTGGCAACTTAAGCTTTTAACTTGTGGGGGAAGTTCCTTGATTGCAAGTGCCCTTGGAATGGGTTCCTTTCATATTCCTCCCTTTCTTCCACGATTTGTGAGCGTTAAGTACGTAGCGTAAGGGTGCTAGTTTGCAGATTTCCTCATGTACGAGAAAATTCCTTATTTTTCTAAACAATATAGCTTCGAAGAGTAGCAGTTTCTTTGCCACGTTAAACCCAACGAGGTGGGGTCGCCCGAGTGCGAGTAGCCCGTTGGTTTCCCGAAGTAACCCTAAGGTAATTGAGTAATATTTATTTTCAATTGTTCTCGTATTCTGCAGTTGTACTGACTGATGTTTTTTTATCTTAGGATACTACGCTCGTGAAATCGTCTAGTAGCAGCAATTTATCAGGACAGAAAGAAAAAGTGAAAGTTTGGATTCGAAATCAAGGTGAATAAGAGATTCTGTTTGGGGCGCATTGGATAATCTTGTTTCGGTTATGAGGTGATCACGATAGTAACTGAATCTGTTATTGTATTTAGCTGGGAAGTTCTTGCAACAGTTCTTTGATGCAGAAAACAATGGAGAAATTCATCCAGCACTTAACGTTCTTAATTGTTTAACCGGTGCCATTAAACAGTTGGATTCAAAGGTGAGAATCTCTAGCGTTTATGCTCTCTTAATGTACAACATGTAGCTGTAACTGTTGTATTGCACATTTGTCAGAGCGACCTTGGACTGAACAGTCTACAGGAGATTTGTGCCATTGTTCTGCAAAGTGATATCTCGCCGTTCGAAGTGATTCACAGTGGATTGGTCAGCAAACTTTTGGAATATTTGACGTCTACTGTCGAATGTTCTTCGCATTCGGCGGGTGAGGCGTCCGCTACGTCTTCGTCATCGTCGTCATGTTCCATTTCCAATACAATCAACGATCAGAGACTTGGAGGCGAGGAACTGCGAGAGCGGCGCCTCCGAGTTTTTCTCCACGTCTTCCTTATGTGTCCGGTGAGAGATTTTGCAGCGGTATTTTCTGGCTGGCGATGCAATGCCATGCCTACTGCTAGTTGCTAAACTTGCATTTTTTTTTTCTAGATGGATCCTTATTCATGTGATAATTTTCATAATTGTGGCGAGGAGTCTGTGGTAGCGCTGTCTGCCCTGGTATCCAAATTGGAGGCTTGTGTCAATCAACTGGAGCAATTTCCTGTCAAAGTACATGATCTACCCAGCGGTCTAGGTGGCTCTCGAGGCGGTACCAGCGCTCTTAAATTCTTCAACACTCATCAGCTTAAGGTAGGTTAGGCGAGTTATCAGCAATGCGATGTTAGTGCTTGGACGATTGGCTTGACCGGTTTAATTCTTTGGTATAGTGCAATCTTCACCGGCATCCGGAATGTAACAATTTGAAACAATGGAAAGGCGGACCAGTTAAAATCGACCCCCTTGCTCTAGTGCAAGCGATCGAGCGCTATCTTTTGACGCGAGGCTATGGACGTATTAGGGTAAGTTACATTTTGTCCTCGGGAGTACGTGGGGTTTGGGTTGGCAACCGTAGCACTTTTGTTTGAAATCTGACGACTTTCCCAATGCATTAATTTTGTATTTTGTTTTTTGCTAATAGGAAGAGGATGATAATGTTAGTGATGATGATAACTCTGACGATGATATCGATGATACCATGGTAAGGAAACAGGTTTGTTTTAATGGCCGCTTTTTTCCGTATTGCATTTCATGTCCATTTTCTCTCATTCTTCATTGTCCATTAACTTTTTAAGGCGGCAGTGATAATTAGCCAGGGTCATGCGAGACATCGACTGCAGTTTTTGATCGGCGATCACGTTCTGCCATACAACATGACGGTTTATCAAGCTGTTAAGCAGTTTGGATGTTCTCAGGGAGCTTCTGCGCAAGACGGGCACGACACTGACACGGATTCTGAAAATCCTATGGGTCATGCTGGCATATGGGTTCAGACACACACTATTTGGTAAAAAATAATTTATATGGCGAATTTCTGTTGCACCAAGGCATCTGTTATCTTCCAAATTTTAATATCGTTCTTTTTTTTCTTGAAGGTATCGGCCGGCACCAGACAGTGACGTGTCTTCAACTTCCTCTGGACTTAGCAGTGGTCTGTTTTCCCGTTCTGGTCACGGATCTGCAGGGTCTTCAATAAGCGGTGCATCTTCAGCATTTGCAGCGGCGTCATCGGCGTTATCTGCATCTTCTGCCATCGTAGGCATCTCGACTGCCTCTAGTTCCGGAAGGAGAGCCAAAAGTTGCGGAAGCAAAAGTTCATCACGCAGAAAAGGCGATGAACTCTGGAATGGTGAGGGTCGAGCTGTTTTTTTTTGTGTTGTTTTCATCGTTTATTTTCCCTATCTGCAATGTCCGCATTTTTATTACAGAAGGTGTGGTTCCAGAATTGTCCTCGCCTTTGCTAGCCTATCTAAGCCCAAGCCTACCTCCTTCTGTAACCGTTCAAGATGCGTCCTTAGAAGTCATTTCCTTGCTCAGGGTATTATATGCACTCAACCGGTATTGGGGATCCTTGTATCAGGTAAGTTGGTGGTACTGGATGTGGTACCTAGAAAACTTAATACGTTATATGTGATTTATAATGTGGTTTTTTTTTGTTTGTTTTGCAGATAAGCACTTATCGTCCAATTTTAAGCATTCAGGAATTTGTCAATGGAAAATTGACTGCCAAAGCCAATCGTCAACTGCAGGATCCGTTAGTTATTATGACTGGGAATTTGCCCACTTGGCTAGCACAGATAGCACATTCATGGTGTGTATTTTGTTTTTTGAATGTTGCTTCAAGGGCTGGAATTAACATTGAGTTGATAAACTTTTATGGGACACCTCACGAATTTCGCATAATTTTTTTTTTCCCCCTCCACACAGCCCGTTTCTGTTTCCATTCGAAACCCGACAAATGTTATTCTATGCCACATCCTTTGATCGGGACCGAGCAATGCAGCGCCTCCTAGACTCTGTCCCCGAGCTTAGCAACAGCGACAGCAGCGAGCGAGTCACGCCTCGCTTGGATCGCAAGAAACGCACCGTTTCGAGGGATGATCTTCTTAAGCAGGCGGAAGTCGTTATGCAAGATCTTGGTAGCTCGAGGTCCCTTCTAGAAATCCAGTATGAAAACGAAGTAGGTGTCGTTACGACTGACTCGAGTAATCTGTTGTCTGCCTGCATGCATGTTTCTAACAGTTTTTCTCGTTTAAAGGTTGGGAGCGGATTGGGTCCAACACTGGAATTTTATGCCTTAGTATCCAAAGAACTGCAACGCTCGGATCTCGAGTTATGGAGGGGAGATAGCACCAGGGTTCAGGGAACAAAAGGTGACAAAAGCAATAATTGTTTGCAGCCGGTTTGGCAAGCTTTTCGGAACTTTGTCTGAAACTTTTTGTTTTCGTCTTCTTAGGGTCCGACAAAGGCAGCACATTCGGGGCAGATTTCGTCCATAGCGTTTGCGGTTTGTTTCCATCTCCCTTGGGGCGAAGTTGCAAAACTGGCCACGTAACTAAAATCCGCAATAAATTTAAGTTCCTTGGCAAATTTATGGCCAAAGCATTGATGGATTCCAGAATGGTGAGAAACGATAACTTTGTAAAACACAAAAGCCTCTTGTCAGAATTGGTCTAATAAATTCACTCCGTTTTCCGTCGTCGTTTCAGTTGGATATTCCAATGAGTCCGGTGTTCTACAAGTGGCTGTTAGGTCGGGAAGCACACCTTTCTTCTGCAGATTTGGAGAATGTCGATCCTTTATTTGCTAAAACGTTTTATCGCTTGGAAGGACTTGCCCGGCGGAAATGCAAGCTCGTGAATGATCACAAGGTTGGAAATTGATTTTCTAATTTTGTGCCCATTCTGTTCGTGGGTTGACGGGGTTTAATCGCGTCGTCGTTTTCTTTCAGTCGCTATCAAGTTTAAAGGAGTCTCTGGAAGAATTGACCGTAGATGGGTGCTCTATAGAAGATCTGCATTTGGATTTCACTTTACCCGGTTACTCACTGGTAGAATTGAGAAAACTAGGCAGAGACATGACTGTAACCATTCACAATTTAGAGTCCTATTTGAAGGTGGGTCGCGTGTTACATGTTTTTTCTTTTTCTTTCATGTGTGCACATATGTCGAGCTCTCCGTAATGTTTACCGTTTGATAATTTACAGTTGGTTCTCCACTGGACGCTTGTCGAAGGAGTCAACAGACAGTTTGAATCGCTGCGAGAAGGTTTCGAATCAGTATTTCCCATTTCCAATCTCCACATGTTCTATCCGGAAGAGGTAAGTTTTGGTTTTCGCTTGCCGGAAACACGGTTTTTATGTGTTTTCTGGAGTCTGGCATATTAACGAACGCGACGGTTTTGTGGTTGTTTTCCAGCTGGAGATGTTATTCTGCGGCAGCAGCTCGGAAGCGTGGGACGTTAAGAGTCTGATGGAATGCTGCAGGCCAGATCATGGCTACACTCACGACAGCAGAGCTATCAAATGCCTTTTTGAAATCCTTAGCGGGTATGTCGCCGAGGAACAACGCCAGTTCTTACATTTCGTCACCGGTTCTCCGAGGTTACCTGTTGGAGGTAAGGCGACTGTTATTGAATCGTTTTTCTTGCAGAGATCTGGATGATAAGTTGGATAGCAACGTTGCGGCACAAATTAAAATCTTTCTTCCCCAACAGGTTTCAAGAGCCTTAGTCCGCCCCTAACGATCGTGAGGAAAACGTTGGAAGTGAACGAGAATCCCGACGATTTTTTGCCGTCTGTCATGACGTGCGTTAATTATTTAAAGCTTCCGGAGTACTCTACACACGAGATCATGAAGAAGAAATTGCGCCTGGCCGCTCAGGAGGGACAGCACTCTTTCCACCTTTCTTAACGTTGAACATGGTTGCTACAGTAATCTCAAAGCTAAGTCTATACATTAAGAAATACTGCCTTTCCAGCTCCTTTTCCTCGAATCACGTGAGTTTTTATGCATCGAGCGAGCTCCATGTACATGTAACGAATGCAAATCGCTCGCTAAATAACCACAGAGGATGGGCGGAAGGGAAAAATCCCTCTCGTGGCCCCGCCACCCTTTGATTTTGTGCGCGTGTGCCGAGAACACGAACTTTTGGACCCCGACGGCCGGACGCTCAGTCTCGCGAGATTCCGCGATCCCAGAAGGGTCACCGACGATCAACTTTTTTGTTTAATCTGGAATCTGGCGTGCAAATTATGTGAGGAGCGTGCGTGCGTGTAACTGCTGTTATCGTTGTATTCTATATAAATAATATAAAAGCAGCAACTTTTCTATTTCGTGAGAGAGGAACAACTTGTAGGGAAAAAACGGAACTTGAAGAACTCTTAGTGAATCAAGGGAATTCGTCTGTGGCTCTCCTGCGAGCATTTTGCGTGTGGTTGCGCATCCTTCTCTTTACAATCTGCCGTACTATTTGGAGAATATTGTGCACGCCATTAGATCCCTCGTCACTAAATGATTTCGTTGCTGCTACCTCCTCCTCTTTATTTTCGCCTTGCATTCGTTTCTTCAGTTGTTACGTTCACGTTTTATTGGTTGGTCGCCTTATTTTTCATCCAATTGGAAACGTTTTGATTTTGGGAGTTCTATGCGTGTCTCCCTAGCCAATTTCAGGATATGGCAATACAGAGCTATGGTTCTCGTTTACCTTTTGACGAATCTTTCCACCCCCCACCCATCCCTCCTCATCCCACTCCTCAATTATAAACTCGTAGTTATCAAAAAATTTAATAAAATTCTGCAGAAGTTTTGTGTGAATCGTGTTTCGGATCCCTCATTCGTGGTTGTTATCGCGATGCCGGTAAGTTTTATGGAACTGCTAACCTCGTTGGTGTAATCGGTATGACTTAAATTTGCAGATTTTGCATGTTTGCAGAATGGGCCTACTTGCTATCTGGAATTATTTCGGGCAACGTATAAGCTGACTGTTTTTGTAAAAACAGTTTACAGTTGCTGCTGAATGTCAGCTGTGTAATGTTTTCAAAATTATTCATCATGCAACTGGCGACTTTTTTTTTTTTTTTTTTTTTACTATAGGGGGCATTCAAAAAGGACGTTTTCAAGAGGGGAGGGGGGTCTTGGTATGTGGAGTTTTTAAAACCTCGGGGATAGTCGGAAAATCAATTTTATGCGGGAATTTCACTTTGAGATCACAAAATTTCGGCAAATCTGGAAAAAAAAATGTCGTGTAATTGGTGGCAAGGCGAGTGCTTGGAAATTTATAGGATGTCCTTTATATGTTCTAAAAAAATTCTGGTCTCCCTGTGTCTATGAGGAGGTCGGGGTCTGGGCTAAAATGGACATCATGTGGACAGGGGTTAGAGGGGATCGATTTTTGAAAGAATTTCGGAGCCGTTCTTTTTGAATGCCCCCATTCTGCCTATGCACTTTTTGAATTTGGGGGTGGGTGTATATATCCCACATATTCCACCCCCTGGATTCGGCACTTACTACCGGCCTTTAGATAATGTAAATATCACGCTAGTGATATGAATTTGTAACACGAATTACCCAGAAACATGAGGGCAAAGGTTGCAAATCTTAGAAAAGTGATTGTGAAACTATCATTTCAGAATACAAAATGAGCAAAATCGAAAAGGGCGTTCTTGTTTCATCCGATTTTATTTTATTTTTATCG
>JAQGAE010003021.1:0-15870 GCA_034696685.1 Julus scandinavius | reverse complement strand
AGCTGTATGCAACGCCGTCCTAACTTGCGAGCCGTACGGTTCGCCAAACGTTCGGCTCGCATATGTATTTGCACCTTAATGTATGCACAAAAACACAGATTAGGGGGTGGGAGGTTTTGAGATTAAAAAAAAATATTAAAAAAATGCAGAAGGGGTTTGGTTTACATTTATTTATTATTTATTTCAGTTGTTGTTGCTGGCCAACCCTAATTACATAATATTTACATTTTGACATCGTCATTCGCACTGATTAGTTTACCCCCAAATAAAGAAAAATTGTCTCAAAAAGTCAGTTGGCATTGAAACTGCCAGGATAAGCTTTTTAAGACTTGAATGTAACGATGTTTGCATTTAAACAAACAATCGAAAAAAACAATAAAAACAAACACAAAAAAAAACATACAGGACATATAAACTGAAAAAAATCACAATAATAGGATAATACCTCGCATCGAAGAGAACGGTTTCAAACTTCGATAATTTGATATTAAAGACGAGTGTAGAGTAAACTGCCAACATTTTCATGAACTCTGCACTTGTTTCGTATTCGCATCTATAAAAAAAATACTATTTCTTCCAAATTAAAAGAAAATACCGATTGAAATAAAATCGAACGAAAAAAAAAAAGGAAATAAACATAGGGAAAAAAAATGAGCAAGAGTCGATCCTTAGCGACCGAAATAGGTGCTTGTTTCAAAAATTCACTGCATTCATCCAAACACGATTATTAATCCATTTTATCAAATAGTTCACGACTGATTATTATTACGTGATAATGGTTCGCAAGTACACGAATAATATGATAATAACACGGTAGAAAACGTTTTTTCGTCGCAGCACTATGTTACCATCGGAAAAAAGGGGCAGTTACAAACTAGAGTTGGGGAATTTAATCGTTGAATAACTTATATATAATTGCAGGTGGGGGTTCGTTAAAACCCGGCGACAGCGTTAAACGGCGAAAAGCGGCAGAGGCATCGTCCGTTAACTTTTCACATACAAAAAAATCTGCCGCTCTAACGTGACGACAAACGTTTTCAATCAGGCATAATTTTTCCGAGGGTTTAAACTTATTTAGGAATCGTCCAGTTACACATTTTCTTTCTTCTTCTTTCTCTTTAACTACTAAACGCGACGTACAAGTCCCGTTGCTGTATTTTAACTACTAAACGCGACATCTCTTACTCGTCCCGGTGCAGAGGAAAGGCCGACAGATGCGCTGGTAAGGTTTTTCCTCGTCCGGTCGATGATGCATAGAACTGCATGAGAAGAAGAAAAATTCTGAGACAAATAATCATGATTCGGGACGAAATAAAACGGGTTTGCAGGGGAGCGAACCCGAGACCACACAAACGGGTGGCGGCGAGACGACTTCGCTCCCCAAAGTCCGGTCCGCGTGCCTCGAAATGTTCATAAAACCGTCGCAAGCACGAAATGACGCACGCAAAAAGTAGAAACCCGACGAAAACTACGTTCGCACAGCGAGTAGCAAAAATCCCGAAAGGCGGCTTTTTCGAGAGAAAAAACACGAAAAAGCCCACGCGCTTCACGCATTTCGCCCACGGCTACGTAGAGCAAGCGTGGTAGTCCATGCTCGCCGAAGCGAGTCTTCCGAATACGTGAAATTCGGCTTTCGGGAAGGGGGTTACAGTGTCTTCGATTATTAGGATTGGCGGGGTTCTTCTCCAGGGGCGAACCGCGGTCGGTCCTTGAGGAGGAAGGGTCGAGCAGATTGGGGGTAGATGCGGTAAAAAATTCCGGCGACAAAACGCCGGACGCCGTTGCATTTCGAATCGCGATCTATATAATATTTATATATTTATACGTGTGTGTGTATCTGCGACCGCGGTGCCAGTGTCGACGTAGGATGGATGGCTTCCACATAATTTATATGAAATAATTATTAGTTAATGACGATCGCCCGTCTTTTTTGTTGTCGTTACTTATTCCGCTAAATGTTTTTTTATCCTAGGCTCCCTCTTCGTCGTCCTCCTGCTCCTTATTCAAAGCCACGAAGTCCAGAAAGTGATTGACCGACTTGACTGCGATGGCGTGGCCCTCCCTCTCCCGCGGCACCTCTACGGACCTCCACTGGGAGAAAGCCTCCTCGGAGATCACCTCGGCATTGTACAAAGCTTGGAAGAACTGAGTGAGTAAATCTGAACGAGTCGAGGAGAAAAGAAAGCACGATTAAACAAAAATATCGGCAACAAATTTCCCAAATATTCTAACGAGACATAACTCAAAACTATGGCAAAAGGGCCACAAAAACTCACTCTGAGGATGCTGATAGCTGTGAACGAAAAGCTGAAGCGAATACAGCGTTTCCAACTCCAGCTGATCCTTGTTGTCTACATATCGCTTTATCACCGTACAAAGCATGTCGAACGGGGGTTGGTCAAATTCGACGTGCCCGTCATCTTTAGCTGAAACGGATAAATTAAAAAACGAGGAGGATTAAGAACAGGCGCAAAAGGACATCGTCAACATACAAGCAGATGGTGACAAAACTCACATTTAATTGCACTAGATGCTATTGCAGAAACCAAGGCACGAATGAAAGATGGCTGCGTTTGCTGCCCCTCTGGAACGTGAGCCTAAAAAAAAAAAAATAAAAAAACCCGAAAAAGTGGATTAGTTGGCTTTAAGACTTTTGGTGATGGAAGTTTTAAGAGGCCCTAATACATCTAAAGGTGCCTAAACAACAGGCTACTTTTGCTGCGCAGTTTTTGTACTGCGGCTGCAAATTGCAGGTCATGTTCACAAGCTGACCAGAAGTAGCGTGTTGCTTTCTGTACTGCAGCTGCAAAAAAAGTTGTAGATCTGTTCACACGTAGTGTGTAGCATTTTCCTCGCAGCACAAATTGCAACTTTTGGTGAGGCGTTTCATAGCCATATATAAACATAAATATCCCATCAAGGGATAAAATTGCCCATACTTGGCCTACAAGTAGGTCATTTTTTGTCCATAGTTGCAGGCATCTTAAGGTCATAGAGGGACTAAGCATCATCAACAAAAACGCCCATATGCAAGCAAGTTGGTAAAAGAACTAAGAAATCCCAATATTTGCTCGGCAACACCTGGAAAACTGCGAAAACCAAGACCCCAGCTGGAATTAAATCCTTGTGTCTCAATCGCCCAGCTCGACAAGACTTATTAACATTTGCCAGAGATTTTTTTGCTACCAAAGCAGGTATCGGCCCTTGAATAGTGTTAAAACGAATTGCAGGCACAGCACTTACATTGATCCAGTCGAAGAGCTGTTCGTTCCTCTGTCTAGTTTGTAAAAGCGCCTTCAATCCTGCCTGAATGTTGTCCATCGGCAAGCACTCCTCCGCAGCGGCACAAGCCCCACCAACGTCCTCGATTTCTCCCTCCAGAAAAGTGAGTTGCTGTAACGAGCAAAAATACATGAGTGAATAATTCCAAGGGGAAAGAAAACCCAAAGAGCAACATAAAAACACACATGGCATAAAAGGCACACAACAGACCACGACATAAAAAAAAATCTTACCTTTGCTTCCATGAAAGCTTGCACGTCTGCATCAGGAGGAAGGAAGCTGGCAATTTGCAGCTTCGAAGCCTGCCATAGTTCGCGAAGTTTCGCCTTGACCTACAAAGATGGAATGTCATGAGTACAATGTTTGAGCACATTCGAGTCATCAAACTCGCTTAAAAAGACGTCCTCGGGAGAACGCTACCGGAAACGGCAAATACAAAAGGCCAGACAACTCACCATGTTCTTGCTGATGACGTTTATCACATTAATAAGGAGTTTCTCGTTTAAGGACTTGTTCGACAGAGCCGTTGTGTAGAGCTTGAGGGTGCTCAGAGGAAGCACCAGGGCCTCGAACATCGGACTGAGTATTTCGGCAAGGTACTGCCAAAACATAGGCACATCGATTTCCATGTCTTCGGCGCACTCAAGCATCTCTCGCAGACTAGAGAAAAAATGAACAAAAACGAGATGTTTAAGAACGTGTCGCTTCTGACAAAAACCAAAAAATCCAGACTTTTCTTCCCCCTACTTACCCCAGGTTAAACTGCTCCGCAGTCATCACTTTCTGGTTGACTAGATCCGTGAACAACTGACCAGTGTGCTGCCTGGCGACGAGCGAACGCTCTAGCACCTGGTTGAACACGGCAGCCACGAAAATTGGCAAAGCGTTGGCATCGGCCATACCCAGTTCGTTGACGTACAAAGACGCATCCTGAAAGTCGTTGATGTGCAAGAACTCGTCGATGATGGACTTGGTCTTCTTTTCAATCGAATCCCGATCCAGCGCTGGTCCAGCTCTCGGGCGACTCTCTGAAAAAGCCGAAGATACGTTTGGGTTAGCGCTGCCTAGGGCAAACTTTTGACATTCGAAGGAGAACCTCTTAAATCGTTCCTCGTAACGAGGCTTACCGGGTTCCTTCCTCTCGCCTTCCCTGGTTGTGCTGCTATCCCTGCTTCCGGAAAGCTGATACCTGCTGGTGCTGGGGGTGGGGCTGGAACCGCCACAGGCACCACCGCTCGCCTCGTTGCCGGTAAGGTTTTTCACGCAGGCGAGGGCCTGTTCCCTTTCCCTGGACGGAGGTGGTCTGCTGGAGAGGCGTTGTGACATGGGAGGAAGTTGCACGTTGCGACCTCGGTTGTCCCTGTCCCTACTATTCATATTTACTGAGCCGGGCCTGGGAAAAACAAAAGACGTCTGTCAGAAAAGACCCAAAATGGGAACACTTCAAAAGGCCGTCACTAACAGCGAAATTGTTTGACGTCCAATGCGTACCTGCTATTGCCACGTCTGTCTGCATTGCAGGGAACCTCGGTGGCAAGTGCAGAAAACCTGTTGGCTGGGCCAGCCGCGGCCCTATCACCTTCCTGGCTGTTGCTTTTGATTCCGCCACTGCTTCCGCGACTCCAGCTCGATGCACGAGATGGACCGAACTGGATTTGGTCTTCGTCCACCGCTTGAGGCTGTAGAAAAGAAAAACCTCGATTAGCGTGAGTTACAGATGTTTTTTTTTTGGTAACGAGCAGGTAAACGCAGCATTACCCTATTGATTTTAGTCTTTCCTGGATCCACCGTTATAGTAGTTCTCTTGTTTGAGCTTACTGTATTCCATCCCCCTCCATCATTATCGTTACCACCTGGAAACAACACAAAATAAAAATAGTCAGTCTAAGGTACATGTCACAAGAGGAAATTCAAGCACATCTCCCGAATTTTTTCGATGAGCTGAAAATCTCTGCTAAACGTTGTTTCTATTCGACATTTTATAAAAACTTCACACAATTTACCTCTTTTTCCTGGGCCTCCTCCCATTGCTCCTCCTCCACCGCCGCCGCCACCGGCTCCACCACCTCCTCTCCTGTCCCTATCATCCGGTCTCTTAAGCATGGGCATTGGCTGCTGGAAAAGGGCCTGTTGTTTCTCGCTCTGTTCTCTTTCTGCTTCTTCATGAATCTGAGCAATTGTTTGTGGGGTGTTGTCGACACGTCTAGGAACCCAAAGGGACTGCAAAGGGGAGAAAAACGACATTTGTTAACGAATGCAATGTCACCAGACCGTAAGTTTTGCATCAAAATATCACAGACAAAAACTCGGCAGCCCCTTCTTAGTCGAGGTCCACCGCTAAAGAACGTCACTCACCATTCGCAAGTCGATAACATCTTGCAACATGAATCGCACCCTGGAACTCAAGTCCTTTCTGTTAACGAGTTCCTTCATTTTCTTAAAATACTCGCTCATTCGGTTATCCTAAACAAAAACAGCAAATACATTATACACCATTCACACATTTTAAACAGCAAATAGTGATTTATATACACTTAAGATTGCCCGTCAAGCAGCCCTAAAAGTTGCGACGACTCACCTGATGTTTTTGTTTTCCCTGTCCGGACGGTGGCTGCTCCAGGTCTTTGCCGATTGTGGTCAACAACCTGCATAAACTTTCCAAGGAGTCCTCGTTGTTTGCAGACAATAGCTTGTTTAGGCAATCGTGCATAATGCCGGCGGTTAACACTGACAGCTTAAACAACTCTCCGATAAATCTGAAAAGTTACCGAAATTCGTATTAAGAAAGTGGAAAATTCATTTTTGAGCTTTCAAACATTGCATAGCAAGCGAAACACGAGGAGGCAACAAGACCCGACAAGTTTCACAAGTTTTTACCCAAATAATTTCAATAAGGTAAATAAATAAATGCTGATCATATCACGTTTGCGGGAAATTTTTTAGCTAGACATGAGGACAAATTGTAAGCAAATGAAGATCAGCGAGGTTTTTTTTTAGAGCAATTAACACTGACATAAGCTACTCCAGCTTTCGGTTACCAAAAAACGACTGAAATATCTCTCGGAGAAAAGCTAACTTTAACAGCTAAAATCCATCATACGCACCTAATATTTCCCAAAGATCTGTGTTTTGACTTCTTTTCTGCTTCTTCCATCTCCAAGGTCAATTCCAGCCTTTGCTCCTCCTAAGAAACGATAAACATCCATCGATTAGACCGACGTAATTCTAGACAAAGACAAACCCTCCACCAAAACGGCTACGCTACTTACGGTTTCTGAAGTGGCAATTTCCTTGACCCTCTTGTCTCGTCTCCGGAAATCGTCGCCATCTTTCTCGAACTCTTTCTGGCATTTAGTGATTATCAGCTTTTTGAAGTTAACGTTTTCGCCGCTTTTCGATGACGCAACTTTTAGGTTCAACAGTCTCTTGCACATCTCGGCGTAAGCCCCGCTGAAACTGGGCTCATCGATGGCCTACGTTTGCGTCGGAACAAAATAAATAAAGCCCATTAATTAACAATTTTCGAAAGCAATAGACTGCTACAGGTAGAGAAGTTGGTATGTTACCTTTTCAAAGAATAGATCGATAACTCCTGCCAGACGCTGTTCGTTGTCGATTTCAAAATTCAAGATTTGTTCCATCAACGTTTCGAAGTTCTGCGGCGTCAGTTTGTTCAGCATAGATCTCACTTTTCGGAACAATCTCTGCAAAAGTGAAAAGAAACCAATTAAACCAGTTGCTACGAGAGCCATTGTAAACTTGATGGAATCGAGAGTCGACTTACTTCCGTCTTTTCCTGTTCGGGATCCTGAGCATTGGACAATTTGTACGCTGGTTTCCACGCATCGGTGGTCTCGTGCAATTTAATATCTTTGCCAATAGACAAGCTCAGTATTTTCCTCTGTGGCGTTTGCTGCTGCTCTTTACGACCGCCCTGTTGGCTCGGTCTGCCTCTGACCTGCGTCTAAAGACGAGTAAACTGTTAATGAGCAACTATACCTTGACAAAAAATATGTTCTTCAATTATAAAAAAAACCTGAACTGAAATCTTACCCTAGATGGAGGGCCACCAGAAGAGAAATAATTGGGTGTAAAGTCATGACCGCCACCGGTGGCTCCCATGCTCGCATTGCCCATTGGCTTGTTGCCCATTCCACCGCGGGCTTCGTAATTTCCACGTGGTTTTCCACCCTAAAGTATGACAAAATAATGTATTTTTAGGTTTACAATTTCGAAATTATTTTACAGCTGTTCATCAGACACAAAACATCACTTACGTTGCTATCCTTGATAACTTCCAAATTGGGCAGCCCCTCCGGCCTCTGCTGGGACATGGGCTGCTGTTGCAATTCCAACAAGAAAGCTCGGTCGTACTGCATCTTTCCTTCTGGATTTAACGGGCTCCACTGATTGGGAAGGTAGTTGAATTTTAGCGTGATTTTGCCGGGGGCTTCCGGTTCGTCGATGACCGGCACGTTTTCGTCCTGCTCAGGCTCCTCCTTCTGCTCCTGTTCCTGTTCCTGCTCCTGCTCCTGCACTTGGTTGCTGACTTTGGCGTTCTCCTCGTTCCTCTCTTCAACCTTTCTCTTCTCCTCGACGATTACTTGCTCAGGCACATGGTTTTCCGTTTCGACCTCCACCTCACGTTCCACTGGACGGTCCGGAGGTGGTACCAACACCACCACAGCGGTCACTGGAGGCAAGGTGGACTATAAAGCAAAGCAGAAAAAAATGCGATTAGCATAACTGCAGTAGGCCAATGAGCCAATTGGATTAGGAAATTCAGAGAGCATCACTAGATGATTTGTTTTGAGAATTGGAAAAAGGACCACCCAGGTTAATTCATTTAAGGACGAGATAAAAAAAAGAAGCTTACCTCAACTTTGTCCAAAAATGCATCCATTTCCCCGCCTTCTTTGGTATCGCCTTTTCTGTTCGTATCTTTTGGCTTTCGCTTGCCTTTCTGTTTTTTAGGATCTTTAGCTGTAAAATAACAATAACATTTATTTAATTAATTCCATTCTTCGTCCACGTTTCCATGAGCTTCACCATCATCAGACTATTTTAGACTAAAAAAAAGCCGTCACGAAATAATGTGAGAAAACATATTTATACCAGCATTAAATACTTCGCATTTCAACGCCCTTTCCTTGCCTATTCAAGCACACATCCCGCCACGACCAATTACATAATTTAGCACAAACCGTGGACTTGGACCCATAATAGAATAGAGATGAAACTGTTCAATTTCACTTTGCGGACCGGGCAAATGCGTAATCACTAGGGGAATTATTTTTTAAAACCTAATACTAATACTTTGAACTTGAGATTTTCGATCAGTGCCACATTAATGCACGCACACACAGGCCATCGAGATTTGTTCGCATATTTGGATTCATTTGATCACTGCTTAGATTTATTGTTAATATTATAATAATATTGTAAGTATGTTCGGCATTAAAAGTTATCCTGAGATGATACAACCTTTACTCGTTGTACTGACTGACAAACGCCAAAACTTCTCTGAAATTCCTTCGAATTTGAATAAAGAAACCAGTTCTGCAAGTGTACAGTTTTTGTTCAAACGTGACTCTTGTACGAGTGTGTGCCACATCGAGTAATAGCAAAACGATAGAGAACCCGGTTTTCAGTTTTATATCTAAAGAACCTTGATCAGCCAGTACGTAATTTATGCAACTTGAAACCAGTTGGCATCGACCAGAATCCGATATCGCGTCCGTTTTCAGCGTTTTCGCTGACAACTGCAGTACTGCACGAAGGCAATACTTTTCTCGAAAGAAACCCAAATGTGTGTCAATGGAGTACAAAGACTGAAAACCTTTTCACAGAACCCCAGTTGAGAAGAATTAAAAGACGAGGGAGGGCGGGCTGGCTGGCTTCAATCCGATTTACCATAAATAAACCCACTCTCGCACTCGGCACCAGCATCCTTCATACATCACTCCGGCCTTTACTTTTTTTTCTCTCTCGAAACTAGGCCTAGCTAACCTAAAAAAATTAAACCGAGCCAATTTACGCCACGAAAAAGCCCAGCAGCGTCGCTCTTGCACCCCTGGGCAAAAACCGTTTTCGGGGGAGAAACGTCACACGTGTTACGTCGAAAATTCCCAACGTCACGGAATTTCTACTAAAAAACTAAATCGCTTTTTATTAAAACAAAACAAACCAAAACAGTTAGACGAGAATTAGTCCACTTGTGTGGAGTAATGGTTTAATATTTACAACCTAAACCTTTGCTAGAATCTAACATTTGAAATAATGCAACGAGAAACTAAATTGCAAAACTAAAGTACCCTAAAACTAATCAAACATCCATCATCAAGTTAATGGATTTTGAAATTGCAGAATCTAAAAATAATGATATAAATTTCAAGGAAACCAGAGGCAGGCCAGTAAAACCCCATTATCACTGTAAACTTGGGACATAAAAAGCCCAGAAATCTTCGGATCGGTGCAAGATATGGTTTTGACCATCGCCAAAACTTATTTCAGCTGTAAACCAGAGGTAGAGACCAATCAAAAACACATTATCGATGCATGCCTGATCCAAAGCAGCTAAACAAATTTTTATCAGGACCAAACTGTCTACTATAGGTAAGATTGAAATAAACTTAAACCTAGACTCAACGGCCAGTCATTTTTGGTCATGGCCGAATAGTTGGAAGACTACCCCTACCAAATATGGCATCTTGCTTACTGCAGGGTACAGAAATTTGAATTGAATGACTACAGCCATCGAATGTGTCACTTACAAGCAAGAGTGCAAGAAGTCTGGAAAAAAACAGGGGCATCAACCTGGCAGCCGTTTCGGCAACTGGTTTTCCAGGAAAACGAAACCAGGCAGGCAGGCAGCAAACTACGACAGCCAAATCCAAGCCAGTCAGTCAGCCAGCCGCATTCCTGGCGTGAACTCCTTTTAAAGCAAGACGGAAATAAAACTCACCGTGGGAAGAATCGAAGCGATGCCGCCTACATTTCTGACTCCTGTGAATCTCTCGGGGAGTGCGATTCACGCAAGGGTCGTCCATTGGCGAGGCTATTCTCGTTGCCACTTTCCCCAACAGAAAGAAGCAGCACCTATTTCTAGGAGCACCGAAAACTCCTTTTGAAGAGTCCAGAAAACTCCAGAGCGCGAGCAGTCTCTGCTGGTTTCACCAGCGAGAGATCCTCAGATCCATCGGATCCTCCGAAACACCAATCTGGGTTGGCAAAACTGCGCAGAGAAAAAAACTCTCCGGAACAAGCAGTAGTGGTGCAACAAACCAGCCAAACCTGAATGGACTGACGATGGAAGGAAGCGCCAGTCTCAGTCGTGCTATTTTCGGTTCGGCATTATTGAAACCTGAGTCAGCGAATGGGCGCTGCAAAACGAAAATGCGAGATTTTGGCAATGGCTTTTTTCCTTTTCCAAATGCTCTGCTGCTCGACAAACTAGTCTAGATCCCCCACGCATCCAAGAGCCAAAACCAAAGACAAGTAGCGCCGACTGGCAACGTGGAAAAACGACTAATGAGAAACCAGTCTTTCTTGCCACGAGGTCTGAAGCATGGAAAAAAGCTTCTGGACGTTTCCTACAGGGCCCAGAAATGAACCGTGCAGTCATCGAAAGGGTGGCCTGACATGCAAGCCAAAAAAAAAAGTATTTTGCCAATAAAAAAAATGTTCCTCAATAAACTTAACTGTAAACCTGTAGAATTTCAACTTCCCATAACTAACACCAAAATAAATATTCCCTGACCACTGAAAATGTATAAAATATGACAAGCCATTTATTGCTTATTTTATTTAAAAAAAACTGTTTTAAGGAATGAATTCTGGTATAGTACAACACCTGGCACGTCTCCGAAATTCCTTCAAAAATAGATTTCCCACCCCCCTGTCCACACGGTGTCCATTTTAGCTCAGCCCCCATGTTCCTGGATAAATCCTGGCTCACAGAGTAAGGGCCCCATTTGAAGTGAAATCACTTTAGTAGCATCACTAAAGCTAAGATTACGTTTAGCTACGGCAGAGACTCAACTGGGTCTCACTGGCAAAAGGGGCCTCTAGTACTACCCTGCCTGAAAGTAAAGACCAGTTTTCTGCAGGATCCTACAACGTGCTGTACCCATGTAGACGAGTAGAAGATAGTCGTAGAGTGGCACACAAACGTGCACTGGCCAACTTTCGACCCTGAGTTGCAAAGGAATAAAGTCGAAATGGAGAGCACTCCCAAACACGTGTTCAAGCCGTTCTCAGGGGACGGGAGGAAAAATTTTCAATTTAAATGCGCTGGAATTTGACCTTGGAGACGCATTTACACGTCGCCGCAGTTGAACGGCCTCTGCTGGGAGGTAACAGTGCGAAACTTGGGTCTCAGTTTTCTAAACTGCCCTTCGCACTGCTCGAAAACGGTTCATGAGATTTCCTAAAGGAGGACCTAGACGCTGAGGAGTGAAATTCTCACTCTCCCCCTCCACCCCCTACCTCACTGTCGTTCTCTCCACCGCGACACTAAGTACCCTTACTTGGCAAAAACACATGGCGTGACATTATTCCTAAGACGATGACATAGTAAGAAAACCGCTTGAAGACGTAAACAAATGACGTAGTAAAATGTGTGGGGTCGGGAACCAACCAAACCCCCCACTGAAACGCCAAGAATTGCACCACTCCAAGTCAGCACACCACGTTATGTGTGCCGTAACGTGCCCTTTCATAGGTGTCAGTGTCACCTATTAGGTCGAGTATCGAGTACATCCTATAACTAGGTATAACCGGTACCGTACAAGTCCACCGTATTCCACTTTTCGAACATGTTCCAGTTAGGCTTAAACTCTTCGTCTCGGTACGAGCGAAATAAAGCGAACAAGTCAATCCGAAAATAGCGGTCGTCACAAGCAAAAATCCGATAAATTTAGCAGCGAACAAGGCTACCGAAATTTAGTTTAAAAAATATATAAAAGTTAACACCGAAAATCGAACGCAACTTACCCATGGTTGCAGCAAGTTCTAATCACTAAAAGTTGGATGTTAGTATTTGAGGGCCAGCAAATGGCCGTTTTCAGCGCAAAGTTTGTATCCTTGGCAAGCTAGTTTCTACGGAAATACGAAACTTATTCCTATGCGCGAATAATAATAATAAAACTTTCCGCAGCGAGACGAGCAAAATGGCAGGCAGGAAAGAGAAGGAAGGAAGATTTCGGCGCACCACCCCTATTGGACTAGTCCTCGACGTCACGTTCATGGGGACGCGAAATGGGGGTAAAGTGGTAGAGGGCACGAATCAAAATTCAAGGGTTTACTGGGTGGAGATCTGGTCTTTGGGGAACAACCGGCACACTCGAGGAAACAATAAAAAAAACAAGGTGGAGTACCGAGAATCTTACAATTCAGAATCCTTAATATCATATACGCGAAACCAAAAGGCGCTTGACCAGAGCGCCGTTCCAAAAAACTAAACCTAACTAGGCAAAATCCTTCACGTGCGTGAAGAGAGGGAAATTTAAAAGTATTTAAATATATAGATAAGTATAAAACACAGCACCCAGTTATTCCAGCCCTATGTATAATAAATATTACGTGCAACCCAAAAACCAATCCTAACCAGACAAGCCTACCACCAATATCAAACCCAATTACTCTAGTCCTATACAGTAGAAAATATCTAAAAGCCTACTCTTGGGACGGGTGAAAAATACGCCTTTAGGCAGGTTCATTTATACACGGCGGCACATTTTATGCTTTTAGAGAGGTTAATCATTTACACAGATTCTACTGTATATGGGCAGCCCAAAAAGTAATCCTAACCAGACAAAAATTATCAGATTGTCGCGTGTTTGAAAGAATATATATAATTAAGTATAAATCCCAGTACCGAGTTATTCTCGCCGTAAGTATAATAAATATACGAGCAATCAAAAAACCTACCAATATAAAACCCAATACCCAATTATTCTAGCCCTAATAAATATACGGCAACCCAAAAAGTAATCCTAACCCGGCAAAAGCTTTCTATCAGATAGTCACATACGCGAAGAAAGGGATATTTAAAATCATTTAAATAAACAGAAAAGTATATAAATTTCAATACCCAATTATCCTAGCCCTATGCATAATAAACATATGTGCAGCCCAAAAACTAATCCTAACCAGGTTCGGTCCACATTAAATCGAATAATCGTGATTCCATTGCACACCAAGTACAATAAAAAGCTACGTATTTGCCTACGATCCAGACGTTTTTTATCACCGGTTTGCCCTATTGTTAAAATCGCATCTTGAGGACAACTGTTATTACCAACATTAAAGTCTTCCGATTTTTTGATTTCATGCATCTTTGTCTCTCCTGAGGCCTCTTTGGCTAAGGTCAAGGCAATCGGGCGTCGCAGTGTGCATAGTCCACACAAGCCAACGTACGGCCAAATCCGTATGCGATATATTTTTAGATTTAAAGTAGATTCGTGAAAATCAAGCTAAGGTTGGCCTTCGGGAAAAATCGTCCCGACTTCAACATGACGAGATTTCCATCATTAGACGACGTTGCCAACCACTCGACAGTATCGTACTTGCATATGAAGAGTCGATAGGAGGGGTACCTAGATCACCTTGCCTCCTAAACTTGTCTTTAACGCAGTAAAACAAAAAAAGGAACATGCTAATCGAATGCAGATTTAAGTTGCTTTCTGACACAACTATCAAATCCATACTATCCTTGCATTTGGACCTTTTACCGCATTGCCGACACCTAGACGCAAGTCCAACTACCTAATTTAGATGCCCAAAAGAGGGACCTAATGTCCTATCGGTAGTCGTTACCACTATCGGGTCATATCCAGATAGTTCATCCATTATCTTGACAAACCAGAAGTTTGGTTTTTAGACAACAGAACAAATCTGTGGTTGTAAAACTACAACCAGACCACATTTTGAGCACCTGTCCCGCTGTGCAATACAGCACTATATGTTCATGACAAGGATCTACATCAGGGGTGTCAGATCCCTAATTTCTTCCGAATTCACCCTATTCTCACGGACCAAAACAGACCCGCGGTTAGACACCCCTGGGGTAAATCTACCATTTAGATGTTCGTAAGAGGGACTAAATGTCCTATCGGTAGTCATTATCGCTACATGGTCATGTCCGGTGTTGTTCCTTACCCTCACACTCACTCCCCCCCCAACCTTACAATAAGCCCAACATGGCAACACAATCACTACAAATAAAGAGTAACAAAGTTTGATTTCCACTCACCATCAGTGTCGATCCCATCTACTGTCGAGTTCGGCACCTCCGCCACTTCTCCATTCTGCCGCGGTTGCTGCGGAGGTGGAGGTTGAGCTTGCGCTGGTTGCTGAACCGGTCTGGACGTAGGCTGCGGTGGCAGTCCTTGAGGAACTGCAGCAGCGGATGCTGGCGGCTGAGGCTGCTGGACGGCCTGTGCCACAGGCTTGGGCTGCTGAACGGCCTGTGCAGCAGGCTTGGGCGGCGAGGAATACACGGTCGCAGGCTTGGGCAGCGACGGAAACAGGGCCGGAGGCGGAATGGTGGCGACATGAGGTTGTTCTGGCAGAATCTGGATTACCGCCGTCGAGCCGGGTGGCGTCATCCCATGGGCAGGTTTTTCGGGGGCTGGAATCGCATCGATGGAACCAAACTGCAAGCCGCTGCCGCCATCGTTTAACACCGTCCTCTGCGGCAGGGGCTGCACTTGAGGCGCCACGACGACTTCGGCTGCCTTCTGTGGAGGAAAGGGAGGCAACGACTGAGGCGGCTTGTGCATCACGATATCGGAACTGATCCGCAACGGTTGAGCGGCCAGCGGTACGCTTGGAGGTAGAACTGTGTTGGGTACAACGACGTCGTTTTCGACTTCTTTCGCTTCGGCGACGACAGTACTCTGCGGCAGCGGGGCTGCTTCTGCGGGCACATGAGGCTCAAACACAGCAGCATCGGCATTGATCACGGAATCGCGGATATCGATAGTGGTTTCGACACGCGGCAACGGATCGTCGATTAGCTCTTCCATCTCCACGTCATCTTCGGGCACCACCACGATCCCTTCACCAGCGTTGCACTGGGCCACGATGTCGCCGTTCACTGCACCAAGGGCAGATTCCGGAGACGAGGCTGGCTGCATCGCAGAGGCTTCTTCTTCCACGGTCTTGGCGGCGTGCGGGTCTCGTTGATGTCTGGCAGCGTTGGCAGCCGCATCTTCATCGTTCTTTGGATCCAAAGCTATCACCATGGCCACCTGACGAGCAAATAAGGCCGGTATGTCATTTTGTTCGCTAACCATCACACCAGCCTGTAAAAATGAGGAAAACATAATTCGTGTAACAACACGCGTTTTCCACAAGATTAGCTGAATCTACGTGTTTGACAATAACCCCTACGACAATCACAATAACACATGTGCTTGTAGGCGCGCACTAGCAATTTTTTTCATGGGCGACTAAACTATTCTATAACCAAAACTGGGTTGTTGCTTTTGTTAAGCTGGATCACAACCCTATCACTTTCAATGGGTGAAATTTTAAAACACAATCACAGCCAAACAAAAAGTGATTAAATAAAAATAAAAATTG
>JAQGAE010003020.1:0-15872 GCA_034696685.1 Julus scandinavius | reverse complement strand
CATTGTTTGAAACCATATATGTAGTGCTATGGCGTACCAAAAAAAATATGATCCAACCTGCCCCGGTCTCCCCTATATCAGAAATTCATGACATTTTGGAAAAAAAGTTCCTGAAATTTAGAATTAAGTTTCTGTAAAAAAAATACTTTTACCACAGTTCTTGAATAAATGGGAAATTTGTTTGCTAATAAATCTCGTGCTATAAATCAGAAATTAATTAAATTCTGGGATATATTTCTAAAAAATATAGAATCAAATTCCTGTAAAAAAAATGCTATCATCTGTTTAAACACGTCAATGTTTTATCAAAAATTGTCTGCTTACGGCACACTAACCTGGATTTAGTATACGTAAAGTAAGGGAATAATTTTTTTATTCATAAGAACATGGCTTTAATAAAATCTCTTCGACATTCTCCTATACAGTTTTCTATGTTAAATATGCTATTCATATATAATTGTGTCAACGATAAAAAACTTACTTTGTAAATTTGGGAGCTGTTCAGATGTGAAGTCCAATATCTATTTTGGCATACATTGTAAAAGCTTGGTTAAACTTCAAAATGACGTTTGCCAAGTTTTCCTCAATTAACAACTCATCATTTTTAATAACATTTTGACTTTCCATGATGACTATCATATTTTTTTTTATCTTTAATGCGCTAGAGAAAATTTGTCAATGTTTTTGAATAGAACCGACATACCTCTAAATTGGCCAATGCGTGATTTGTTTGGATGTTAGTATTTAGTCAATTTGTTTAAAACTGGCATTGTTAGTTGGCGCAAGTCATTCATCGAAGTTTAATCATTTAATACCCCCTAACCTTTCAGACGCGTGGATAGTGGGCCTAATTAATTTCCAGCACAATTGCTATTAAAAAAAATGTGAAAACAAGAATTTTTTTTGCGTTTATAATCAGCACTTATAACGTATCGACGTACTATAGCCCGATTTCTTTGATTTAACCCACCGCTTATAAAATATATCCCTGTCATGGGTTCTCGTAGGCACTCCTTCCTATTAATTCAATATATTTACGTGGCCTCCAATTTCAAAATTAAACATGCAGCACGCGACTGCCATCAAATTGAAATTCGAGAATAGGCCTATCGCTTTTATCTTTTTATATATCCAGGCTTATACATAGTTCGTGATAAATAAAATTGGTTATCTTGTTTGCTTTTTTTCCTATGGACGGCAAGGCCAAGCGATTCGTCTTGAAAATGCCGTTTACAAAGGAAAAATATATAAATATTCAACTTAATACAAGTACTTCAATTACAGTAAATTGAACTGGTGCTCTTAAGGCTGTATTGCACCAAGGCTCGATTAGTAAAACAAGGTTTGGTATATAGACGAAAACAACACATTGTATTATTTAAGACGCGTGTCGACTAATTCTAAGTTGGACCCAACCTGTTATTATAGTAATACGTCTTTACAGAAAATAATATAGTTTGAAAGTTGTTGACAAATGTCATGTCAGTCAAATTTCTTAAACGTTTGAGGAAAAGTTAAAAGCATATCTGGGTCATGTAAATTTGGAGCATTTTACCTTGTCGTATAAACACGATATTTCAGTAAAATCCAGTTTTGTATTGTCAGACAATTGTGCTGTTTTATTTCGGAGTATATATGATGTTTCTGATCTCACGTCTGCATGCAAAATTGTGTTTTAATGTTTCCAATTATGTTGTTAAAAACAGGATTAAATAAATAAAAAAGCTAATTGATCATTAAGGATAGTTCCTTTAACACTAGAGCCGCAATTTCATGCAGTAAGATATTCTAAAATCTTACTCATCAAAATTCTGATAATAAACTCAAAGTATACGCGTGTAGTTTTGCGTAATTTGCTTTGTTTACACGTGAAAATTACTTTGCCTTTCAATTAGGTGGGGCAAAAGTGGCATTTCATAGCTGCTAATAGCAGGTTAATTAATCATTGGATAGCAATAAAGTGGTTTTAAAAATGAATGCGCCCTGAATATCAAAATTAAGACATTTTTAAAAGCAAAATCATGATGAAAATTTAGTTTGACGTATATTTGGGATAGTTTATGTTCAGGACAAGCCACATTATGCGAGGGCGGCCTTGGACATATCCAAAATTGGCAATATTGCGTGTGTGTGGCCATCGTTTTCGATTTTTGACACACCCGTCACGTTTCTGGGAGTTAAAAAGTGTACAATACGAATAAGTGTTGTGTCTCCTATATAGAAAAATATTTTATAGACTCCCTGCTGATTTCGTAGAAACACGTTTAGGTACAAAAACGATCAACCACATGACGCGAATTTATTGGCCATTTAATGCTGAATGAATGGAATACATTTTCACACCTATGCATATTGTTGTTAAATCGTGTTAAATGCTTTCCATCTAAATTTTGTATTTCACAATCTCAATGGTTTATAACATACACGATTCGTTAATTAAGTTTACAGAATACTGCTGATACAGTGTTTCAAATATATTAATCCCTGGTGTTACACAAGTCTTTGTCTACATGATTACTATTTGTTAAAATTTTATTTAAAAAAACGTTAATATGATCACGATCATTGTATTAAGCGATTACATATACACTGTGAGTCTTAAAAAAGTAGAACCCAATACAAAAAAATCACAACTTAGTGAAAAATGCTTCCATTTAAATGAAATGTGGCACTTACATAAAACAATAGTGCATAGGAACAAAAATGAACTACAAAATGTGCTCAACATGTTCTCCGGTGGCCTTTACACAAACATGGAGTCTAACGCGCCATTCTTTGATTGACGAATCGATTATACGTTGGTTGAGTTCAATCCAAGTTTTCTTAATTCTTAGTTTCGAGTCTTCAATATTATAAACCTTAGATTTGTAAACCTTTTCCTGGAGAATTCCCCAAATTATGTAGTCAACTGGATTCAAGTGTGGATTGTTCCTGTTGCAGCAGTTCAACTGTTTCTCGAGCACGGTGAGCGGGCGCACCCACCGTCTTCTTGAAAAATGAAAAATTCGAGATTTGTCGCATGTCCCGAAGACATTTTTGTTCCTACACTATAGTTCTATGTAAGTGCCAAATTTCATTTAAATCGAAGCATTTTTTTTACTAAGTTGTGATATTTTTTGTTGAGTTCTACGTTTTTATGACTCACAGTGTATAGTCATCCTATCGTTCTATACATTTGTGTATTTCAATATACGCATTGTCTTGAGCAAACAATTCTTCCATTTAATGTTACATTTATTTCATACATGACATACATAGTATATATTATATGGAGTCTGTTGGTATCAAAACATGAACTAATCTAAAATAACATTATGAACTAAACAGTGTTTTAAAATGCATGAATTTGAGGTATGCGTGACGGTGGCGCCACATAACATGTGCATCGTCATTTATGATTTATGGGCTTCATGTATCCGAAATTTACGCAATTTTTTACTGGGTGATAATAGTTATTCTGTCTTATGGTACCTTTTATGTATTTATTACATGAATAGAAGGTAACTCGACGAGATCCTGTTTGTTTAAACTTGAAAATGTAAACTTGACGAGTTAAAATTTTTCTGGTTTCTGTTTTTTCTTTTTCGTCTTCTGATCATTAAATACCAGTTTTATGAGGGTTATTTAGTTTTTTCCCTGTCGTTTAATGCTGCAATAAACCCCGCGTTACAAACTTATTTTTGCGAAAATATTTCACGGCTCGAATCATTTTTCATTGATAAAAAACTGGCAAGCAGTAAGCCACTTGTACATGTATCCTTTTTATTAAATGGTCACCGACAATAGTAAATGTCCCTGGCATTGTTCTTGCCCGCATGCAGGTGTTGAACAACGGCGTATTAGTACCATGTTAGTGCCTCTTTAAAGAGCTATCAGAATACCATTGGGATTCTTTTGCTATGAAAAACGCATAAAAATTTTAACGGATTATGAAGAGAAAAAAAAAGAAGATTCCATAAACTCAACAGGAATGCTATATATGACCTAAACGTGCACGTATGCTCACTCTTTTGCTTCTTTCTTAAACAATTTCATGTATATATATTTTTTAAAAACCTACATCAAATTCATAATGCAAAGGAACGCTTAACTCTTTGGAGTCCCTGCAGATGGCGCCTGCACAATGCACATTAAACTAAATTATAATTCATGATATTAATACTGGAGTGTCAGCAGATGTAACTCTCCAGGGCATTCTTCTTAAACATTGTATTTAGAGTGAGGGATTCTGGTAGAACATATGATTATGTAATGGCAGCTAATTAATCGTTTTCCATGTTCAGAATATATACATACACCCTATTCTGTTTTTATGCGATTTTGAAATAACACTGGTTTGATAACGATGATTTGATCCCATTAACAGGAATTCGACATATTGATATGCTTGCACAATAAGTTAACACTTGAAATGTCGCTTATGAATATACAAGTTTTCATGTCGTTGATTTTTCCATTACAGTGATAGCATCCATCTTATCGTTAGAAGTTATACACTTGTAATAAAATCAGAACATTTGCCTTGAAACTGTTTACTGTATATGTCACTTAAAAAAATGAGTTCTGGCTTTGAACTTGATATTGCTGGCGGGATTTGATAGATTGTATTCAATATAGGATGAATAATGCATTCGTGAAGGTGCACGAGAAAAGTTGTCATGCCTGGACGTCCTCATTACTAAAGTGTATGTTTGTGTATTTTTGTGATTAGATTTAACTAAGTGCGCCGCCACATTTTTTTTGTACCTGTCGTGTCCCATAATGCCCCATAAAAATACAAAAAAAACCAACACACGTTAACAGCTTTACTTTAGATAACAAATGGAAGCATCGTGTTTGAAGGAAACTTAGAATTTTTCAACTTGATCAACATTAAATTTCTAATAGACAGATATTGACACTTAACGTAATGCACCTTGTATGTTATGATACTGTATTAAGAGTCAATTACTAGTTCGAAAAAAAAAATAAAAGGTGTGAAACGTGTATCTACGAAGTCACGAAGTATGCACTAATGCACCGAGTCTTGTCTTCTTAAGTCTGTGATTGTACCTTCTGCAAAGTTTACTTATGTGAGCTGCAAAACATTGGGTTTAAAAAGAATTCAGCATCATTTTAAGTGGTGACAAATATCTCAAATACGAGATAAACGACACGGAGTAGTTTTTTCTTGTATCACGATAACGTGTTACAAATGCAGAACAGAAATCACCAATTTCACAGACATAACACAATGGGAAAAATGTTGTTGGGTTTTTGCCATTTTTTAATTAATTGTCACATTTGTATAATATATGTCAGTTTCTCTCTTTCATTGGAATAGTCTTGCACCAATAAACCCTGTCAGGGTTATTGTGATACATGTTTGTTTCAGGACTTTTATCCTTTCAGCAAGTCTTCAAGCTAAAATTACCTGATTATGCATTTTTGCCATATACTTTTTTCATATATGGGACAGTAGAAATTAATTTGTTACCCTACATTCAGAACACAGTGTCATATGGTTTGGTGAAGTTAAAATGTACTGTATACAAATTCTACATTTACACACTTATTCCGGTTTAGCACCCCCTGGTGGCGTGTTGCACTTCTAACATGGCCACCAGCTTTTACACACTAACTTGATATAGTTAAATGAATTTAATTCACGAAAGATTTTTTGCCATTCTCAGCATATGGGTTATCTACATACTGTCGGTGACTTTATTTTCAATCCATAATGATATTTGTCACCAACTGTATTAATTACGCTGGAATTAATTTCCTTGTTATTGATTAATTTACGGTCATGTGGTGCCCAAATTTGGCAAAACTGAAATTTATATTGATTATTTTATTGGAAAGGGACTTTAAAAAGATCGATATATTTGGATTAAGCTCCCTTGTGAATCCAGAGTGTCAGTTGTTGAGATTTGCTTTGGTTTCTCAAATGCTAAAATTCGTACAAATGCATCTTTTGTTGAATCTGCTCGTGACCTCGGATGAACTTCTGGATATTTGTCAAGCTGGGTCAAACCAGGGGTCCCATTAAAAGGCAAAAAAAAAAAAAAAAAAAAAAAAAAGAACGTGGCGTTGGGCTAAGAAGGGCAGTGCAGTGTGGTTTGCAGGTTGGGTAGCCTATACGTGTGCCGCTCACGCGCCACTAATGCCCAGGCGTACGAGCAAAACGTGTCGTGCTTTTTTTTGTTGTGTGGCTAAAACACGCCTCTTTTTTGGGGGTACCAAAATTTGCTATCCGTCCCTAAGTTGAGCACAATGCTTTTTTCCCTCCGCATTTCCGCCGTGATTGATTATTGCCTGGAATGCTCGGCTGAAGTCATTCAGTAGCTAAATATTTGCAGACAAATCTTCCTGACACACCTGCACTCGTCTCCCCATGTCCATTATCGCCACGTCCTGCATATAGGGACTCATTTGCTTCATTAAGACCAGTTCACAGCGGATGTTAAAAGCCGGAAATGACCGTAATACAGGCGGAACCAAAGGGAGTCATTTTTTGACTGATAAACACGAGCCAATACCGAAAATTGTCCAATTGAGAAGCATTCTCGTGATTTTTCAAACTATTAAGCACTTCAAGTAGATGGCTGAACAACCATAGTCTGCTGGAATGGTTGTATATGTTGTATATCATTCATATAAGATTCCGGCCTCCTATGACTGTATTCGGACACTTATTTGTAGCTTTTAATTGTTCCACTTCAGCCTTTTTGGTTTATTATTAAAGCTGGCAATGTTGTGTATCATAAACCCATATCTACAATGACATCATTTCGACAAGCTCCAATTTTATATAAAAGAAATACCTGTAAATGGGACAAAATATCTTTTAACTGCAAAAAAGTAGTTAAATTTCGATTCACTTATTTTTATAAAATATTTAAGCTCTAAAAGCTTGAAAATACATTTTTAGTTATGTAATATATTACAATTTTCAAATACGTATTTTTTATAGATACGTTGTTTTATAATGCAGCTTACAACAAACCAAATCGCAAGTATAAATTCAAAATACAGCTAGGAATAGTACCTACCTACCTACTTAAAGAGGTATTAAGTAGGTAGGTAGCAGTTCAAACATGGCGCCCAAATTTAAGTACCTGATATTATTCCTAGGTGGCGTTGCATGATTCGAAATTCGGGCCCTCACAATCCAGGTGGTAAAAACACACCTGTGCTAAATTCTGGTATCCAGATGATGTTTTAAGTATGCCAAGATCAAAATTGTATCTATTTACTAACAAAGTTGCACAACTATTCAGCAGCACAACGAGTTTAACAATGCTAAAGACATTCAAAATCAATGTGTTAATTTATCAGCAAATTTATTACTTTAATTTTCATCACATACTATATAGAAAAATGTAATAATTTTCGAACCTATCAAATCCGGCTAAAATCTTCGACTTGTAAGCTAAATTGCCTAAAAGTTCTAGATTTTTATCATATACTCAATTTGCAATGAAGATCTAATTTTCGATAGGCTTTTTAGGATTACTCCTCATACGAGTTTTAAAAATGTATTCAAGAATACCATGCAGCTAGGAGCCAAGATGTAATCCAGATTTGCGTTTAACACACTCTGAGAGGTTCATTTGCATACTTGATTTGCATAAAGCTGCTCGCGTTTCAATGAACGCTGATGAGTGGTGTGTGCTTATAAATTCGCAGAAATGAGAAACTCGTTCGGTCACCAATTGAAAATTATGCGTCGTCACATTAAGGTTAATGGATTGTACGAAAGCGAGTTGGGTAACGGCCCGTGTAAAAGCGGCCTTTCGCGCGGTGATCCATCACCGTGTAACAAATGAGCTGTTTTTCTGTTTGCCCGAAATGGATTGAGGCAATTCATAAAGGGCCCACGGACGAAGAATAGGAATGTATGACCCATCACGAGAAATTTGGCATGAGGGTCCGAGGGCCTTAAAGATCCTCGTTACGTCACTATTGCAACCGTGGCAGAGAAATTGCAGTGATTCCCCATTCCCATGAGTGACTGATGGTGACCAAGGGGGGGGGGGACCGGACTGAAATAGAAGTCGCGCTCCGGTCTTTTCTTAAGGACCCCCGTGATAGGTTAGGGCATGCGATGCACGGCTAACAGCCACCATGTTTGTCAACAGTCTGCGGTAGTTTTTCGTCGTGATTTATTATGCGCCACGGTGAATTATAATGCGTCTTGCGCATGGCATTGACAGTCTGTTTGCTCCCAGTCGACTATAGTTCATATTTCAAAATCTTATATAGTATAGGGTTGATCGTTGCAGGATTAATGAAAAACCCAAAAACTATATACTCAAGAGGGAATTGGATCTTTCGAAATGTACGGAATGGACACATTGAGTATATCTGTATTCAGTTGTTGGTTACAATTGACTTGACAAGGTGTGCCGTTCTTGACGTGTTTCCAAAATGTATACTGCATGCAACAGCATTATAATAACAAAGTAACTTATCATTTTTGTGCTGTAAATGAATCATTTTAACATTTTGCACGTTTTGAGATTTTGAGCCTCATATGTTATGTGTGCATATTATAATTTTTCATAAAGGCCATAACGTGTTATAAACATAACAATGATCCTTATTCATGAGCAGAGTCAATGACCCCTGTTGCAGTTTGAGATTGAAATTTCCAATATGGTAGTCTCCTTTTACTCTAAAAGCGGCCATCTTGGATTTTTAGATTGCCACGTGTTGCTTTACAATACATGCTGTAAAAAGCGAAGAATTGTGCCTAATATCCGAAACTATGATAGTACTATGTAAAATAACAGTTTAATCAATATAAAGTGTATAAAATTACCAGTTTGAAATTAAAATAGGAAAACTGTGTCGCTGCATTCTATTAAGTATGCGTCAGTGCTTAATGGAACGGGGGGAGTTAATTTTCGTTTCTACTAATGGTTATGTGTATACAAGTTAATGAGAAATTTTACATAAACACAACGCGAAATGAAAGGGAAAATGTTGCACGTGCAAGTTTCGACGTTGCTCCACACTGCCACGCGTCTAGATGAAAATGTAGCCCTTTAATAAAACAGTTTTGCTGATCCCCGTCTACTCCCACGCAGCTAAACGGTATAATGGACGTATGTTGGGCCACGTGGCCATCACTATTTTCATTTGTTGGGAAACGACCTCCGTGAGAAATACGAAATGAACGCCGTGAGACTGCACTCTGATTCGGGCTTCCAGCCTATAGTCTGAGTGTTTCAAATCCGGGCTTTCAATGCCAATTGTTTGAAATAACAATTTTGACACACGCTATGAATTAACTAGCATAAGCGTGCAATTGTGTGCCAACTGCCCTGTAAAGGAAAAGTTAACAACAAAAAAAGTTCATAATGGTGACTTAACTTGCAGCAAAACTGGCCTCTGGTTGGGCTAAATGCTTTTTTTTCTTTCTCAGACAGTGTAGCTGTACCTCATTAATTTGTTGTTGGGAACAAGGAAATTGTATCCAATTTATAAAAACGACTATACCGACCGGTACCTTCATTGCATTGTTTCGAATGACCTTGATTTTAAAATGTTACATTATCAACTTTGTGATTCATAAATAAAAACGCAGGACTTACGGTGGCGTCATTGTATATATAGGGAGAGTCTGAGGATGTGTTCAAGTGGTTTCTGTACTGTTTATGGTGTACTATAATGTAATAATGGTTTGCTGGCACCATTTTAACTAACTGCACAAGGATATTTCTGAAATATTTTCTAATGAACTGTTTTATGCATTGTTAATTACAGTTACATGTATACATGTAGCCTTCCTTTAATATAGTGGTTATACATACATGTGCATGCTTGAATATGTATGCACCATACTGGTTATGGGGTATATTATAGGGTAATCTGGGCACATTGCAGTGTATGGTTTTCTAATTTGCACATAATCTTCAGTACTTCAGTATTTTATCTAATCTTTAATGTTTTCAATGTCGCCCCTTTCTCAAAACCCTCTAGATGGTAGCAATCTAATTAAATTATCCATGCCCAATTAATATAGTGATTTATATTTGAAAGCATGCATGCATAGTGTCATACCAATGATCTACGACGCTCTGACTTACCCAATGAATGTATACAATTGAGGAATTTATTGCAGACTTCATTAAATACTTGAGTGGATGTCTTGGAATGTCATAATTAAGAGATGCATTTGTGGGCAGATTGTGGTACTTGTTATCTCGTTTTAACCATAAAATGACCATTAAGATGTTGTCCTGCATGCTTTGAGTGGGCAACTTAAAAAATAATGGACCGAATGTACGGACGAGGGTTATTTGTTTACAAAGATGTCATCGAGGGAAATGATGAGGTAACATCTTTCATATAATGAGACTCAGTTTATCGGTTTACTGCTCCATATAAGAGTTGGTGTCTTCAAGTGTTGACCAAATGAAAGCATTCATTAGTGCATAATAAGTCCTGTTCATGTCTTTTCCTCAACGACAAACGAGGATAGTGCTATAAAACAATTTATGTTTATTACATTTGTTATAAGACAAGATTTATTCAACTCTGAATATTTAACATAATAATCAAACTTTTGGACCCTTCCTCACTGCATGTCTTGTGCATTCAATGCATGTATAATATTGATTTTTCATTGTATAAATACTTGTTGACAGTATTGAAGAAATAGGGACTTCTTCGTCATAGTGCCCTTAAGTTTGAAGAATGAAGCATGGTTGCACATTTCGTGTAAAATATTGCATTTATTTAAGTAATACCATAAACTAATATTTTTCAGCTCTTTTGTATTCTACAACTACACTATATAGACGATATAGAAACGCTCTAACCGAAAACATAAGCTTGCATGTCTAATTAGTAAAGTATGAATTAGATATTCATGTAAGATAAAGTAATCTGTGTTCCAAGGAACACCTTGTACTTTGAAGGCTGTATATCCTAGGAAATTTTTGTAGCAAATAGAAGGTTAAAGGGGATGGCCCTTAAATTGTTGGGATTGAAATTTATTGATGAAAATAGATAATAAATCTGCTGATAAGCATCTCGAATAAAGGGGGCACCATGCACGCGCACGGCTGCCCCTCCCTGACCTTTTTTGCACATTTCAATAATGAATGAGTTCAGCCACTGTCTCTAACATTTCTATTAAACTTGTGCAGCTTGCCCTTTGTAGCATTGACAAATAACAAGACCGCTGAACGTGATTTGCAGTTGTCAGATAACCATCTGGACCCCTTACCGGAGCATTTAAACATTTTAAAAGATCTGGGCACAACACCTTACCTAGGGGGTGGAACTTGCTATACCGTATTACCGAGGTAATGGGTTTCTACGAGCCATATACTATATGTATACGGTGATAAAGAAGTAGACTTGCTATGAAAAAAGACGACGGAATGCTGGTATGAAACACACAATGATATTAAGAAACAAACAGGACTTCGATTTGAATATAAGAAAGTAATGCGCGCCCAAGATGGCCGTCTTAAAGTTTTAATATTGCATCATCTTCATGAGAATGTTGAGATTGTTAGATGATGGAAATGACTGGTCATGAAATACAATAATTTTCAAATTGGGGTCGTAGCTTGTTTACAGTGTTCATGGACACTTGGATGTTCCTAAACATAAAGTTATAGAGTACCAATGAAGTCTATCGATCAACTAAAATAAAGTACCTTTTAAGTAATAGAAACCGTGTATTCTTGTACAAGAAATATACACAGTCAAGATTATGGTCATATTTCGTTAAGTACATGAGTCCATTGCACCCCTATTCTTCATCCTCTACCCATTGCGGCTGATCGTGTAACGACAACAGAATAAATCACAGGACAGTGAGCGCTGTCTTCTGGCATCCCTGTTTGTCTTCCTAATTTCTTTTGTGTAAAGTTACCCCGGTACATACTATACAGTAGGCGACATCTCCAGGCAATCCCTATCTATTACATAAGATTGATGGTTGCTGTCATTCTTTAACTGGACACACATTTAGCTCCAGAGCTTAGATTCTAGGGTTATGTCACAACAGTGGTGCATACATGTTGAATTCGGTGATGGGATGATATGGACCATCATGTGATGTGGGGCAGATATTGGATAACATTGGATGCAATTTTATTGTAATTTTTAGTACCAATATCCCTTTAAGTCTAAGGCGACCTCCGGCTTACAGAAATTCCATCTTCCTGTACATATACTAAGATTTCTATAGCAGGCATTACCTAAAGTTGAAATAGCCATGAGAAGAACATGGAAGGTTACAATGAAGGTGGTCAGTTTTCTCGTTGGCTTCAGTAGTGGGTTACGATTATGGGTATTGTTCAATTATCCACGCTCTAATCCGGATTAACCTTAAATCCGGACAGCTCATCCCCAAATTTGTCTGGATTAGTGAAGTCCTATTGTACACATCCCTACATGTGATAACAAAAAAGTTGTGGAAGGTTTAACAAAATGAGGTTCAGTTTCGATTATGTATGTATAATTAACAGTTGTATATTCATGCATTCCCAGATGAACATCCCCCCCACCCTCCATTCCTCCCCCCGAAAAACTTTCAACTTGCATGTCCTCTGCATCCCAAGGAGAGCATTTTCACATTTTACTGTTTTTCTTATTGATGATGGTGCCATTGTTACGCTAACAGCGTCCTTTAAGTCTCGAAGCTTTCGCAGTAGGGAGTCAGTGCACGCAGTGGTAGGCCATTTCGTTGCACTAAATCAGTGCTCACGTGCATCTGTACCTGCGCTGAGGCCCGGTGGTGCAAGGTGGCGTTGCTGTCCTACTGCGGGTGTCCATGGGCGGCAGATTGTTTGGGGACAGTGGCGACAGCAACAAATCCTTTCACTGCAGTTGCCAAATGGCCCGTTTGTTTTTATTTATTTTGTATCCTCTTGACTGTGAAAGTCTGCTCTTGTCACCCTGAGTCTTCAGCTACAAATTTGGCTGTGATCCATTGACCAGGTCATCTATAATAGACAACAACCATCAGCGTCCATTTTAAATTTGTGACTGAAGTGATGCCATAAATAAAGTTTTCAATGTTTTCAAATGGGGAAAAAAAATGTCATTCCACGATGTCTGATGCCCCAATGGCTTCTTGCACTCATGGAGTAGTTCCAGAATTGAACACTGGATTTTTGTTTTTGAACATTCCATGGTAAAGCATCAAATCGTGCTTATTTCGGGCGCTACATTTTTAAATTAATTTTACGCTGGAATCAGTGTAATTGGGACACTTCGATACTACTGTTTTATCCCAATTACTCTATTGACCCAATTAGGCGAAAGTGTTATGTGGACACGATTAGTATCCTTTCTTCAAGGTTGAGTCCCATATGAACGACTGACCCAATTAACCAATGTTCCAATTAACCGGAAACCACCGTATTTGTTTTATACGTGAATAGAGTTTACATAAATGAACGGTGAGGAATGTGTCACCCTGTACAGTATGTATATATATGCACAGTTGTACATACAATGTATATAGACTGTACATATATATATTTAAGATAGTAAACCTTCGTGGAAACAGTAGCAAAAAAAAATACCAATACATTTTGCGGCTTTCAAACCTACAGACATACCAGACATATTATAGCGAAAAATATATCTCCATAAACCGCCATGTAATACGCAGTAAAAATGAAATATGTGAAGATAAGTCTGAGTAATGGTGGTGGAGAAGTTGAGAAAAGTGCCTTAAAATTCCTTGAAAGCAGTGCGTTCAGACAAACAGATTTCAGCTCTATCCTGATTTTACTTTTCAACGTTATATGGCCATGTCTGATGGAAGCGGAGTAGGCCTACTTCTATGTACATTTACTTGACTGTTTTATTGTTTTGTCATGCTTCACTCCTCTGTACATTTGGGGTTTTGCATTTTTCTTCTGTCCTCCACTTCTTGATTTTTCCCGAAATCTTAAGACCTGTTCTTGCACAGTGGGAATTGTCACTGCATGTAGTTGCCTCTGTCAATTTTTTCCACTTGTAGGACACACCCGTGTTTGATGAATTGTCTTTTGATAGTTTTTATACCTGGTTTGAAAAGTGTTTTTTTTTCTTCTCTACTTCTTCGCATGTTCACCTGAATGAAAAATTCAGGGTGTAAATTTATGTAAAAAGAAGATAAAAACCAGAGGTTTACGTTCACTCAGCAAACTTCCTGTCGTAAAATATGCAACTCGACCCCATTCACCTTTTGAATTTATAAAATCCTATAGTGTTCAACTTGAAACTTGCTTTTAGTGCGTTGTTTGCTAGACAATGTATCGAAATAAACATTTATTTTGATAGTTTTTAGCTATTCTTGTTAAACATTCACGGTTGTAAAAAATTCAAGATAATTGCTTTTGTTATTTGGGTAATTTTAAAAAGAAAACAGCAATTTGATTTAAAATCCTATATTTTTCATAGCAATAACTTAACAATTAATTGCCAATAAAATATTGAAAAAGATAAGATCTACCGAAAGCCTTCGATTTTCCCTTTGGACGATTTACTATATATACGAACTATAAAGTGAAATTTTTAAAAAAATACCTCGAAGCAAAATTCAGCTATCCTAAATAATTGTGATATTTCTGGTTTTAAATAAGAGTTTTTTTGTTGTTGTAATTGTTAAAACTAACATGATTGAAAGTTAAAACAGTTGAGAATAAAAAGTTTTGATAACAGTTGTTAAGACAAATAACATTGTGTATATTAATTTTAATTGTTAGTTACAACAATTTATGCAAGGTTATAGCCGATAATAAGCCAATTAGTATATTGTTTTTGTATGCCTAACTATAATTAGCAATGACGCCATTAACTTTAATACATTTTTAATCCCACCTTTAATTTTTATAAATTTTTAATCCCGCCTTTAATTTGAAACAATAGATTTTTAAGGTGGACAACAGATCCATCTGGTTTCATAAGGACACACCATCTGGGTGACAACTTGTGGTAAGTTTGACAACACGTGTGTAGTGTAGGTTTCTATAAATCAAGCTTTTATTATTGTTATCGGTTCCATTTAACGACAGTATTTTCATTTTAGTCAGTTTTGACTATACTTTTGAGTATGTGTTTGTATAATCTCCGTTGTTCCTCAACTTATACATCAACCATTATAAAACGTTTTAATAAAGTAAAGCGACCTTGGCGGTTATACTCCAATAATTATTCGATTTGGAACGTGTTTCTGAAGCCTCGCTTCAGTCGTTTTAATACGGTTTTTATCACTGGGTTATTAATTATATATTTTTTGTTGACCGAAGGGAGGCTGGATGAACGTACGCTGCACGTGTTTGGTGCACAAACAACTGTTGTTGTCACGCGACTGCGCACGTCCCAACTGACATTGACAGCACGCGACATGACGAGCGGCTCCCTTTTTACAATGGTCACGTGCAGCCGGACTTCAGGAATTTAATATCTCGTGCTTAATAATAATTACAGTTGAGTTGAAGTTACAGCCAGACTGAGGGAAAAAATTTCGGCATGCTAAATATAGTTTCAAATGCCCAATTGCTCTTTCTTGCGATAGATCCACACCTAGATAATCGGATTGGTTTTTTTGGGGTCTCTAATAAAAAGTAGTTACGGTCAGAACTCCCTAACGTGGGCACAGAAGTCCTCTGATACTGACATTGTACTATATATCAGCTGGTTAAATTGTCCACACACGTTCAGTTCTTGATTGACGCTACACGAATTCGTCCAAGTGTTTAATCAAAAATTGCTAGGGAGAAGTTAATACCGCCTGGTATGATGTCACATCTGGACACTAAGTTTCAGGTGTGATTTCTGGAGTGATGAAATGCCAAAACTGAACGTGTGGGGACTCTGGCAAGTATGACATGCTGTTTGATGCTAATGCGTCTCTTGTCTCTATATGC
>JAQGAE010003019.1:0-15881 GCA_034696685.1 Julus scandinavius | reverse complement strand
AAAAATGCATTTATAAATGTATTTCAAAATACATTCAAAATACATTTTGAAATGCGTTTCAGTGTCTCAATCTATATATGTATGCATTTTTGAAATGCATTTCTTTTCCATGTGGGCGATTAAAACAGGTTCTATACTGTGATTGCATTGTCATTTAGTATAGGCAAAATAAAGGATATTTATTCATAAAATGTTGTGTAACATATATATATATATAGACAAAAGTATGCAATTTGAAGAAATACAACTGCACCTTATAATGAAGTCGAAAATTGTTTGGAACGCGTGCGAACCAGTTTCCTTCTCCGGCCATGAACTTCGAAATTACTCACCTGCAATTTTCTTGTGGACGGTGAGGCGGCAGCATCAGAAACTAATTAATCAAAGCCATTTTGTTTTTGACAGTGACACGAATAGTCACCCTGGTGTTAGCACCCTACAGCTTCTCTTCCAATTGTTTCGTTCGGCATGGATTTAATAATCCATCTGTTAACCTGTGGGTGGTGGGCCCACGGTGAGCCAAGAGGTCATCCCCATGCAGGATTACAACGTAAAAGTACAAGAATGTATATGTGCACGTGTTCGAGCTTTTCAATTCGCACGTGTGGAGGCCGGGTGGTGGCGAATCTTGTGCTGTATATAATGCAAATTTTCAAATGGCCGAAGATTAAGATCTGATGCAAAGCGCGCTAGATTACCCTTCTGATTTTTACGAAATGATGAATGGGCTGTGGCGATGATATTTCTGTATGGCCGACGTTTCTAGTTGTGGAATTGAGTGATGCATATTGTATCCCAACTCTATATATAGTCCAGCATAACAATGACTTGATAACATGATCGAGATACAGTATATTGTGAAATTACGACACTGTTATGCTATATATATGAAGAATTTTATTTTCCTATACTTTGTTTCTAGCAGATGTTACAGAAGCAACATTTATAAATTTTGTAAATATCGTGTTTAATGGTAACTTATTTCAGACTTATCCCAACTGCGATGTTGATAAATTTGAGGTCAGTAGGACTTTAAGTTGATGGCAAACACATAATTCTTGCGGTCAGTGATGGAAAACCGTGTTGAAAACGTAGTCATCCTTTCCAGGGATTTCTCCCAATATGATTGTGGAAATGAAGTTTATGATGTTTTTATAAGGTTTTTGACCTTAATGTCGCAGTCGCATACATATATATATATACTGTACATGCAAATGAAATAAGAAACAGAAACTGCATGTCGTTTGAATTATTGGCAGAGATCCGTTGAGCATACAATATGCCAACATGGCCCATGAATGATTTGTTTTAAGTAAATATGTTTTCTTCAGTATATATATAAACTGCGATTTCAATCCAAGGAAGAAATATGATTGCTCCGCACGCACAATTTTTTTATACATTTTAAGCTACACCTATTTAAATATTTTTTAATTACCGGCATTTTAAAGTACATTTTCATAGTTTAAAAATAGAATGAGATAAAGTTATAAGGTTATCTGCTTTTTTTTGTTGTTGTCTTTAACAAAAATGATAACATTTACATACAATATGGTGAACTAGGTATTTATTGGTTCATGAAACATGGCTGCTGATGAACTAGTATTCAAACTATATATACATTAGAGGTTTTCTTTATGTGATTAAAACTAACAATAGTTTAATAATAGATTATAAATCGGTCACTTAATACATTTAAAACAATAATAACCATAACAATTACCCATTTTTACGAAAATACTTGCGGATTCTATAATGGGATCCGTAAAGCTTTTCTGAATTTATTTTTTCTTTCAATGAAATTTATAATATATGGAAATAGTGCATTTTCCACACCCTTCCTTAAGCACGAAATTAATTCAGGAAAAAAAAAAAAAAATGTATGCCCATTTTCTCTTTTCATGAATATACGGAGTAGACGCCCCTAGGCCCACCGTTGGCGCGTAACGAACTTAAAGCTTTGAACTCTATTGGGACCGAGATTGGGAACCTGCTAATCAGGGAGTTGAGGTCGGCTCCATGTGTCCTCATTAATTTGGGTCAGGACACGGAGTCCTGACTAAATTCCGAGCACAATGCCTTCGCATTTCCATATTGTGGATCGATAGACGCACATATAGTCAATTACTCTGGCCTATTACCCAATATCATTAAGTGAATTTGAAGGTAGAGTTTAGCAGAAAGCCCACTTTACGGGCATTAATGAAGGAGCGGGGGATCCCATTGTCCCTGGGGGCCCACGCGGGCTCGGACCCAGGGATCCACGGTGCACAAAGGGGGAAGAGCGAGGCGTGTGTTTGTGCGGGCGCGTGACACCATGAAACCGCCGTACAATGCCCCTTGTCGTCATAACGCGGCCACTGTAATTACCCCACACATTTAAGTAACCTAACACCCATTCACAACCTGCGCGCTTCGGGTTCGGGGACGTTCCCCGAAACCACGGGGAGATTGCATTGTGCGACCACAATCCCATTGTGTATATTGATTAAACTTTGTGGCTGGTTGCATAATGCGTCATGGCCTATGCTTCGCCACCCTCCACCATCAATTTCTCCCCCCTTTTTTCCTACGGTGTGGTGGCACTATACTACACCCCTATAGCTGCCATTTTTTGGACTTCGGATTCGCATTTTCCTCTGCATGGTCCTAACCACCATTGTTCTTCCTGGGGCCATCTGTTGGTCCAGACCCAGCAGCTCGAGTGGGACGACCACCCACTTGCCTCCGGCAACGTCAACACTCCATCAGCGCGGCTAAAATACATCATCAAGGGGCCTTGCAGATCGGATGGGAGGCAGCGCAATTCATGCTAAAAAAGAAGGACAACGTGCATGTTAAACGCTTTGCCCTGACTGGCATGCGCTCTGAAATGGTTCGGCATAATGCATAGCTTCCAGAAATAATGATGAGACAAAATATCCACATTATATCTGGGTAGTTACTTGGCCCACTAAGGGGAATGGGTCCCCTTAAAAATGAGACAATATGTTAAAAATATTAATTACTGTTTGGTATAGTTTAATACGTACTGTAGCTTTTAATATACATTTATTTCGGAAATATATTTGTACCGTTTTTCCACTTATGTCTTTTTTGGAAGTTAAATGATAGTCTTATGTTGTAGTTGCTTGTGGGCCCTTTTGTGGCAACCAATATTTTTAGGCACAGTCCGCCTTTGGATATATGTTGCTCATGGACTTTGGCCCTACATTTATTAATTAAATGCTATACTAAATACAGACCCACATCCATGAGGGTGGGGGAGAGGAGGATTATATCTCATTCCCCTCCCTCGAAATTCAAAAAAAAAATATACACAACTTCTCAACATTTTTGGTCTCAGGAATATTTTGCACTCATAAAAATTATAGAGAAATACTGAAGACTATGTAGCGAAAGTTGACACAGTTTTGGCTCTTGTGGATGATATATGCTTTTGTCAGAAATATTAATTTGTACCAATAAATTCAACACATCTACTGTATACGACATCGGTAAAGTCGGGAAATGTACTTACATTTTTAACACCTACTTGAAATTCGTAATAAGCACCAACCAGTTGATTCTGAAATTTCCTATTTACGCTAATCTGAAAAATTCATCTATAAGCTTAATCTTGAAAAATGACCATACTTCTGGTAATTCGTCGTTTGATGTTCTAAACTACAAATGTAAGAAAATGACAGAAACACCTGTGAATGAAAAAACACTGTATTAGAGAGGTTATGTTAGGTCCTTATTTGTTCTTTCTCAATGCAATTATCATACATTTATGCAGCACTACACAAGACACGATAAAAGGCAAAAATGCCCTACCCAATGGCAGGTTGAAAATATATGCTAAAAAACATTTGGTGCGCCGCAAGAATTTCACCTCCCTATTTAATGTGCCACAAAAATTTGAAGCGCCATTTTGTATGTTGGGAGTTGAAAAACACTATATTAGAGGTTATGTTAGGTTTAGTGTGGATTTGTCCTTTCTCAATGCAATTACCATACATTTATGCAGCCCTACCCAGGATACGATAAAAGGCAAAAATTGGCCCTACCCAATGGCAGCTTGCATATTTCATTGGATTTTATTTGATTTTTTTTTCCACAAAGGAGTCTATATGCCGACGGTGTACCGAATTTGTGCGCCTATAATTGAGCGCACAAGTTCCACTCGATGAAATGTTGAGTGTTTGAATGCGATTCTCCTCGATGTCCTATTCTCTTTGGAGCTGTTGACTTCAATGCACTCTGAGCTGCATAAATCCGTGTCTAATACGAGGATGACGTCCTCCTCTTCAGACGCTAATGCACCCCTGAGCGCAGAGGTGATCCGTGCATTTTAATGCCCATGTGCATGTATCCACACATATCCGTTACGCCATCTTGGTGGTCGAGATCCACGATAAATGCCGTAAAACACGTGTTCTGGAGTAGGGCTCCTCTTTATGGGGATTCGCTCATCCATTCAACGCGGTTTTTCAATGAAAAGCACTTCTCGACTAGAATTATCAGTCAATAACCCATGTTTTTGCATTCATACGACCCGACTTCTAGTTGTTCAACTTGTGCCAAATTCACTGTCCTTGCTCTCAACAGAGAAGGAAAAATCTCGACATTGCGATTTGCACCTCCTGTTGAAAAGGCCCTTGGAAAATATTAAATAGCCCGTAGATTTTTCTTTTTTTAATCGGACAGCTGCACAAGTGACTCTGGTAGCCCCTATATCGTGCCATGATGAATTAGCACGGTTGCTCGATCTATATTGAACATAGTTTTTTTCCCTTCTTTTTTGTACTCTTTCACATGAATAGCAATTAGTTTCGTATACTGGCATTGGCTAGCACGTATCATAATGTCGGCAGATGTGAAAGAGCAAGGAAAAACGTTTACATTTTAACAAAAAATTGACGTTATAAATTTCATTTTGAATGTTGGTGTGACAAAGAAATGACAAGGAAAAAGACTTGTCATGAAAAGAATTTTCACTGAACATACTTTGCTGTTTGGTTAAATTTCTAAATTTGTGTAATTTTAAATTCATGAAACTTTTAACTGAAATGCAACTTAGTTTATTCTCGTTATTTAGTTCACGGTATGCCAGGTGATATTTTCTGATTTTAAATCATAAATTTGAAACTTACATGTCATTTTATAATTTTAATTATCATATTATGCAGTATATGGGGCCTTACCCATGCACCAGTTCACCTTACTGCATTTCACCTTTTAATTCTAAATATTATTTTCACACACTGTATATTCTAAACTAATACATTGACCAACAAAGGAAATATGTTTCACATCGTATTATAAATTGCAGAAATCTTGATGAGTATTCGCAATATAAAGGGGGACCACCTGTAGCTCGAGTCGGCTCTTTTGTACATTATTATTTTCATACTTTGTTAATTTTCAGTTGATGAAAAACCAATGTATAGTTTTCAAAACTGGCAAGTATGATTTCATAATTTTTTCGCAGTATTTCATCATTACTGAACGTGTGAGTTCTGCATTTCCCATTACATGCTCAATCGCCCTCTGCCCTTGACAATCAATGGCCCCACCCTGATGTGCTGTATAAGTGGGAAGTTATGTGTTTTTACTGTGGAGTATGTGTTGGATATACCTGCCCAACGAGCAAAAGTCAGAGGGTCATCGTGAACTTGCCCTCCCTAATTATCCGTTATGAACACTTAATAAGATGTTGGAGATGGCGATTTTCCCCAATTAAATGAACATATTGGTGCCCCTGCCAAGAAGAGCAAATTTATGACCAATGACTGGATCATACTACACACCCAGGATATACAAGGATATTTATAGAATTAATTAGTTATGCACATTGCAATGTGTACTTCAAATGGACCAAAAGGCCAGACTTCTGGTAATCTTTGATTGGCGTAATATTTTGTGATATAAGGTACCATTTCCTGATCACTTCTGAAAGTTATATAGTCACTTACAAAATGAAGAGAAATATTGATCTATGTAGTATATCGCTTCATTAAATAAGGACTAAAACCAGCCTTCAGAAATCCATTTTTGGTTATTCGTATACGCTGCTATACAACTTTGTATATACAGGGTCCACTTGAAAATCATGGAAGTCGAGAAATGTGCTTGAATTTTTATCCCCTTGGAAAAGTCGGGAATTATGCTTCAAATTCGTGCTAAACACCAATTTATTTCTACTTCGGGAAACTTCCATTAATAGAAAAAATTCTAAATCAAAACTATTGTTTTAAATTCTCTGTAGAACAGCTCTTTGGAAAAAATATTGTCCTAATAGTTGCTTGAAATCCTTGAACTTTTTCCAGCAAATTTACTGGATAATGTTAATTAATATATATTTGAGGCAACACTTTATGTACTGTATACCTAGCAAGTACTTTACTATCATGTCAATAATGCATGCATAATAATAATTTACTTTGATGATTTAATCATTGATGACAAATGCAGAATTCACATACTTTTTAATAATTTTCGTGAATATGAAAATTCGGTTATGGTGTGGGATGGACACCATGTTGTAACTACGAGTATACCTTGTATGGATGCGTTTTTTTTTTGTTTTTTTTTGCACATATCGACTATTTTATCATGGCAAAATCCAGAGAAGTTAATTAAAAGTAAGCTGAAATTCGCAGACTTCTTTATGGAATTCCTTATTGCTTTTGTCTTTCCTATTTTGAAAGTTTTTCATGTAGCCTTACAGCAACATTATAAAACGCATATTGAAAGATTTTATTATATTTGCTTTTTCTTCTTCTTATTTTTCTTCTCGACTATGTCGTAATATAAATTTATTTCGCATTTATATATTATTAAATTGGTGCATTATTGGATGCATTCAATTTTTTTTTATCTTGGCTTTCATCATCGCATTTGTGGAATAACTGCTATTTCAATTGCTTTTCGATCTTGGTTTCTTCGTAGAAATGATCTTATTTTAACTTTTCCTATATACGATGCAGTTGGAGTAATTTGCATGTAGGCAAAACCTTATATACAGCAGATGAGTCGACGAGTTTGCTACTATATAGACTACAACATCCTGATTGATTATATACGTTTTCCTCTATCTCCTTTTACTATATGTATATGGCGAAGTCGCCTGATATAGAGGGAGAAATCCATGGAGCAACACAATGCCGACAAATTTGCGCTATATATGCCATCTTCTAAGGCAAACATTATGAACCCAGCAGCGTGCGAGATTTCCAGCGTGTGTGAATCCCATTTCTACGCTTTCCCTTTTCATTAAAGAAACAACCCGTCATCAGGTGCTATCCACCACAATTCTGTACGGCTTCTTAATATCCCGACTTCTGTTCAACGACAGCTGCTGATTTAATTTGCAACATATTACCATTTGTAATGAGTTCTTACATCGTGTTACAATGCAGCATTTGGCTGCGAGCGTCCCTCCTATTCGTCTTCTTTGATTCCATTAGACTTTAATTTGGACAAAGGCTGCCCACGTATACGCACTATAGGCCCATAGGACATTTCAACAATTGTATGCTTCGTTTTTTATCCATGCTCCTTGGGTGTTGTAGCTATACTCCTCGAAATATTTTTTGCAGTTTTCTTGTAATGATGTACAAAAATGGATAAATGTTTGAAAAGGCAGCGTGTGTAAATGTCAGGAAATAAGCATTCAATTTGTGTAATGTGTTTCAGATGCAGTTTGCAGTGTTAGAATGTATGCACTCTAAATTAATATTTTACACTCGTATAGCATTTTAGCACCGGTTAACTTGGGACGAGTAATACTCTAGACACACTATAAACTTAAACTAGTTTATCACTAACATCGATTATCTTTCTCAAAGACGGTTATCTTTGAGTGGGCACACTGTGTTTGTATAACCTCGTTTAGTGCATTGCATCATGGGATATCGGTTCCCATAATGCAATACAACTAACCATTCCTTTCTTGGCTTTCTAGCCGCCATCTTGACTGATACAATGGTGCCCACATTTATTGCTATACGGTATGGCCAGGGATAACAGTGTGACCACTCATTTAATCTCGTTTAGCCAGCTAAAATTGTTTCTAAAAGTAGTTTACACTAACCGAGTTTTAACCGAGAAATATTCGAGTTTAGCTAACTATGGAAGGACACACAACCTAAGGTAATCTAGTTTAGCAGACTTAAACTAGTTTAAGTGCATAGTGTGTCCAGGGTATAAGGATCCATTAACACATAAGTTGCGTGTCTGTTCCTTCGATCCCGTTCAGATATATAATATATATATAGGCCCTTAAAAAAACATCCCCGAAATTCCTTCAAAAATTGACGACTCCCACCTCATGTCCACCTCTGGGTCCATTTTAGCCCAGAAACCTCCCCCCCCCAATCATTCTCCCCTCCATAAATGTCCTTAATTAAGAGGGATCACAACCCTATCCTTTTCAATGGGTTGGGCTTGCAAAGATACTCACATTTGAATGAGGGAGGTTTGGGTGGGGGTGAGAATTGTTTTTGGTGGCTTGATGGATCAGCAAGGGCCTCATATTGTTGTTTTTCACATAGAAATGGTAGATTTAAAAAAAATTAATATACAAGTTTGAAATATGTCCGGTATTTTGCACACGCTGCCAGCAGGTGACAGTATGAAATAGGCAAGTTGTGAATGCAAAAATTCAAATAATAATTTAAATTAAAAAAATCTACTATTTTAACGAGAAAAATGACACGATCAGTACCTTGCTGATTTATAAAGCTATTTTAACAATTTTTATTTAATCTTGTTTTGTTTTACTTTGAGTGTCTTTGCAAATTTTCCCATTGAAAGGGATAGGGTTGTAGTCCTCCTTAATTTTTTTTTAAAAGTAGGGTGCCCAGAAAATTTGTTGGAACGTGCAAAGGGCCATCCTATAAATTTCCAAGCACCCGTGTCGTTGCCAATATCACGACATTTTTCCAGATTTTTCTGATTAACGGACATTTTCTTATCGAGAAGTGAAATTTCAGCATAAAATTGGTGTTTAAGTTTTAACATAAATCTAGGCATTAATTCCCGACTTTCCCTAGGTTTTAAAAATTCAAGTACATTCGGAAGCACATGTCTTCTGGTGACACTTTCTCCATTCATTGACCTTTAAAACTCAATTTAATAGAAAAACCGAAAACTTGAAAAATACCATCATTAATGGGCGTCCATATTCGCGTCCCTTATCCCTCCCCCTGTCCACTTGGTGTCCATATACCCCTCCCCTCTACCCCCCTCTTGAGGATGTCATTTTTGAATGGCCTTTGCGTGCGGCACTGTGCCTTTAATTGCCTATTCAGAGTGTCCAGCAGCCTTGAAAATCAGGAAAGTCTGGAAATGGGCTTGAAATTCTTGTTTAACACCAGTTTATGCTTGAATTTTCTACCTGCATTCTGTTTATCGAGAAATTTAACTTTTAAACTAAAAAAATCAAAAATATAAAACTCATTATTTTCAAATTTTACAGAAAATTTGTCAGAATCGTTGGAGAAATATTGGGGTAATTGATCACAGGAAGGGTCCTTAAAAATCCTCGAAACATGCTTGATTTTTTTCCTATTCTAATATTAAGCTAAAATCTGTTGATCGTCTATCCTAAATAAGATTTTAATAAATATATGAACTAGGAAATACATTATTCGGAAATATACTATTTCGTATTTATTTGGAAACAGTACATCTGAGTGTAGGCTACCAGAAAACTCACAGAATGCCTTTATTAACCCCTATAGAGAATTTTTTGATTAGCAATATTTCTGCAAGTGACCTCAATAATTACTGATTATATTTCAATTTTCTTAAAATTCCGATTTTTGGCGCGAATGCTTTAGTTTTCGGTGACATTCCTTTCAATCTTTTACCTTGAATATTTCAATTGCATGTAATTACACAATCTAAAGCAATGTGCTGAACAGTCCAAGGATGAATTTATCGGGTTTTTAAAAAAAAATGTATTGACAAAATTCCATCTCGAAGAATCTATGAATTATTTTGTTCATTTGGGACGCATTCATAAAAGTATGTGCTTAGTGTCTGGTTGCATTTCACGCCTGTTGATAAGGTGAGAGCTTCTCGCATAATTCTCGTTGAAGTTTGTTCCTTATAGGTTGACATAGGAGAAACCTCGCAATAACTTTAACTAGATCCGTAGAAGATGTAGTTATTTGTCCTTAAGATTTACGAAGGCGCCTTTAAATCATTGAAAGCATGTTTTTGGTAAAGCCACCCCAGATAAAACTGCGCAGTTTTCTATGATATTCGCTGCTTTATGAAGTGTGCAGGGCATATTGGTTCCATGAAGGGCCACTTCTGGATGCGTTTTCTCCCTGCTCCTACAAACTCTATTCATTTTTGTATTTATATTGAAGCAAATTCTATGAAATGTAAAACATATATCAGGGATCCTCAGTGGAGATTTTAAACGACGTCTGGCTTGAATGCCCAGGCATATTATAACTGCTTCACTATGCATTTTACGGCACGATCCCCCCCTACTTACAAAAGTGTGCCCTCATCACTCGGGGGTGGGGGACTCTTAGATACGGAGAGACCAAATGACTAGAACTTGGATGATGACCATATAAATAAGAAGCGAATCGGAGCCCAACAGAAGTGACACCAAATTGTGGTCGTGTTCAACCACTAGAAACGGTCACTGTACACACTGTATGCCACAGTTCAGCGGAGCAGAACCGAGGAATGGCCATGCCCTAGGCAAGGCAGGGGACACCAGTCGTGTGGCTATTCGATGCCACCTTATGACCATTCACTCTTTTCTTCTATATGGTCATCTTCCTGTGTTGGCCATGCAAGTTTAGAAAGCTGACAAGAGATAAAAATGGCAACTTGTCTGGGAGCGCCAAGTTGTATAGGATATTATGCAAAGCTCCAATAAGCACGCATAGTCGGCATTTTATATTTTGCTGGTTTCCTTTCGCTTTTTTGCCCCATAATAATTCGATAGGAATTGTGGTGACCCATATAAAAATAACAGAATTAACAGAATCACAAAAGTGTTTTCGAGGTGCTCCAAGTTGCATCATATTTATTTTTATCCAAAGAGAATCTCATAATATACATTTCTTTCATATTCATCAAGATGGTCAGGACTGTTTGCAGCTTTGGCTTTTCCAAACATAAGTTGACTTAATCAGTTTTTCAATCATTTCTCTAATTAAATAATCTTTATAAATAGTCTTTGCAATAATACACTGCTACAAATTATGTACTTAAGAATGATAGTTATGACTTGAGATGGCATTGGTTTGTTATGTAATGTAGTTTACATTTCAATGGTTAATATTAAAAAAAAAAGTATTTTATGATAAACTGACCCAAGTACAATGGACAATGTATGCATTGTACTACTCAGCCCACCTGGCAATTAAAATTAGTTTTTGGATTTGTTTGCATTTTTTGGTAAGTTATAATAACTGACCTATGTACAATCTATACAATACGTTTGAGCAAACATGTAATAAACTTTAATAAATATTTAAAAATAATTTAGCAGATATTACATACAAAATATTATTTTACATAAAACACATTGCAGGGGAAGAAAAAAATTGTATTTCCGGTTTATATGCGATTCTGAACATATTTGACATTCTTTAATGTAATTTTTGAAGAATGTCTTATTTTCTTCACCATCCGTATTTATCCAAATCTTACTATCAAATGAGAAATTTCCAAGTAATTTTAAATATTGAATCTGTAGTGGATGCATATGGCGCACCCAGCATTATCAGAATTTAAGTTTACGTAGTGAAAGCAAAGCCATTGGGCACCGCAGACATCGTTATTAATAAGCTCATTTCTCACTTGGTCGAGATTTGTGAGATGAAAAATGTTAAGATTGAGCTCTGCACTTTTCCATTTTTTTTTTCGTGCCAAGAAAAATGCTTCCTTGCTTCGCAGCCTCGAAATTTCTAATTTATATTCTCCACCTTTGACCTCATGCTCGTCTCCCAACACATATTGAGTTGTGAATTTCCGCCATTGTGTTGTTGGGCTATAGCAAAGCTGACGGCGAACAAAATAGAGGCGATGGAATGACAAGATATGGAAAGAAAAGTAATGGGAAAAATGTAATGTGCGGCCATCATTTCCAGTATAGCCATCTTAAGGCAAACTGGACATGCTATACACAACCTAAAAATCTATATGGTGGTACTCTTTCCGGATAGCTTGTCCCAATTTTTATGAGGCATTTGCGCAATATCCGTGTTATTGGAAAATCCAGAATGTTGGTGAAGTTCCAGAGTAATGCAGGAATTGTATTACAAACGTATTAAAAAAAGTAGGCAATTGCAGAAACTTTGGAAATGGACAGCCATGACGATTTAGCAGTAGTTGCTAAAATAGCATGCAGTAAAACTCCTGTATACAGATCATTCCTAAATATTCTAACAAGTTTTCAATATTTCATCTTGACATTGTCTTAATTTTGAGGAAATGTTGCTTTTCCAGGAATTGATGTGATCTCTTAAGATTCTGAAATAACTTATTACCAAGTCAGTACTAAATTGCGCCTCTATATAGGCGTATGTCATTGCAGTAGTAAATCATCATATGTGGCGTTGTAGATTTTTGCTACAAATATAATCGTGCCTTAATTGTACGATTACATGATATATTCTTCGAATTGACAGTTTTCAACGGTCCACTTAACTGTACAACTTTCTAAATCAACAAATGATGGATTTTCCAAGGAAAAAAAGGGCAATTTAGACCATACAATATCAAAGCTTAGCCAAAACTGCAAGTATGGGTCATCATGTGATCATCCTTTAATGGACATTTGTGGGCAAGACAACGCACCGACAAATTGCGTTAGGGTGGAGATAACATTATTTCGAATATGGGCATGGTCGAGCACAATCGTCATTACCATTGTTATGACATTGTCATAAATATACACTATCACAGTAGTATGGTGTAATGCAAGAATAACTGACAGAGCATCATTCTCACCAATGAAATGAACACACTATAAAAGTGTAGTATTTATAAAATGGATTCTGCCCATATATACTTAATGTCACATTTTCTATATGGAGGACTATGAAATATTACTGATTATAGCCAAACGGCTCTGATCTTTATTTTTAGTCCTATATACATGGTATCTCTGCAATTTCGTTAGATGTTATACGTTGAAGATTGAGCCATTTGTAAATGTCATCATTTAAGAAGTGATGTGTCGAAATCTCCCAGTCGTTAGAAGGGACAAAGCTATCGTGTGCACGTTTACGTCAGATAGGCCCCTAAGGTCACTCAATTCATGTTCATTTTTTCTTTGTTGTATGACATTTTAAAAGGACAAGCCATTGCCTCAAGAAACTATGACAGGCAGTTTATTTCAACTGTTTAGGAACTGATTTAATTTTTTATGTGCATGTTAGAAAAACCAAAATTTGTTCTCTGAATTAGACCATGTAAATATCAGATTTAAGATTTAGAATTCAGCAAAAAATAATATTGTTTGGATGTTTCAATGTAAAATGCCACTGCTTTATATCAAGGTAGTCGTTCCATTAACATCACGTTCAGACAGTCTCTCGACGTGGTCGTGCAGTAATGAACTTGGCATTTTAGGTCATATAGGACAGTTAAGTGTCCAGATCGCGTATTATTTGAAATTACCAAGTAAACGCATGGATAGCGGAATCAATTGGATACGTTTCATTATATAACAGTGATCTTGTTGGTCAGAGCTGCCTGTGCTCACATCGAGGGCATAAGGTTGTGGCGCACTCTGCGCCATTTCGGCCCTTAAAGACACAACAGTTCACAAATGCTTTGACATGTTGAAATGGGAAGATTTAAGGCCATCTGACACTCGAGTCTATGACAGCCACAGTCTATATATGCGACGTGTATAGAAACGGGGTTTTCCAATTATGAGTTGGATTTGAAGTGCACTGCAGTTATATGAATGAGATAATTAATGAACAATCTGTTGAGTATTTTATGATAGCGTGCTTAATCTTGCATTTCTGTGGACGATTTTAAACTTGAGAGCTTTGTATTATTGATATTTATAGGAAAGCAAATTTGGACACTGTTGAAAATTATACTTTCTCGAATATTATTTCGAGTTTTACATTTGGTCTTGTGGACTAGGTTCACAGCTAATGTCGTTTTTACAATGTTATTGTATTATCACAAAAAATGCCCTCATTTTGCCATATTCATTTTTTGTGTAACTCCATGCATGGGACCCTATCGGGCTTCCACCTGCCAATGCAAGTATACTATAGTAAGCTGTTCGTATAGTTTCAATTTCAGATATAATATTTAGCTCTGTCAAATTGCTTTTCGCCTATATAGGGTTTGAACTTGCCAGATGGCAAGTGGGGAACATTTTAACCTTACATAATATGTTGCCAATGTTAATGACCATTTATGCTTTATAATTTATAATTTATTTTAATGCACATGTATTTCGCAAAATTGTACAGCTTTTCCATATCATTTATTTAAAAAAAAAAAAAATGGTTCAGTAGTCATGGCAAGATTGATGTTTAGACATGGTTTGTTTAATTTGCATGCATCTTCCTTTGCACCAAAATTTATGGAAATTGAAAACATGCTTCAGTTAATAAATATATGAATACCTCCAAAAAATCATCTCCCCAGATCTCAGTTTTAATATCAAGGGTCAAATGGATCTAACCAGGCTAACAAATTTATCTGATATCCCCATGGTCGTAACAGCGCGATTGGCAGCATTACGAATTTTTCATTTATATTAGTATATAACACTGATTAAAATACTGACTAGCAAGGATTTAAATTTTGAAGCAATCTTATAGTTAAAATATCAATATCATCTTTGACAAATGAAGCGTATTATTTTAAAAGAAATAGTCCCCAAAATATGAGCAATTGTGCCTGATGCATATGATACTGCAATGTTTTGCACAAACATACGCAATGGAAATCAAAGTACAAAACATCGTTAAAATTTCCAATAATTTGTTGTCATTTTTAAATATCCTGGGTAAACATGAAAAGGCTTGCAAGCTGATCCGAAGAACATGTGTATCGGTTGGTAACGACGCCCTGTAAGGTGTCTCCCCCCGGTGGCCGGTGTGCGAAGCGCAGGAACATTGGCTTACCGTGATGCGATGCAGTCGTCCAGGGGCGTGCAAATATGGTGATCTATGGCACAACCTCAACCTTTCTCTGGGGGCAAGCGCCATCATAAGGCCGTAGGTACCATAAGCACTTTGTGCGCATTATTTTTAAATGAAATGCCTTTGAAAGTTAGCATGCGTAGATAGAAATGCACTTGGATGCATGTCTGACGTTGTTTTTTCTCGTAGTAGGCCTATGCGTACCGACCGTGCATGTACATGTACAATAATTTCCACTTTTATTCATATTTATGGTAGTTCATGAAACTAAAATGTTTGCGACGTGCTGCCATTGTTAATGGTCCAATTTCGAATTTTGTTTTGTTTTGTTTGTACATTTGCATTTTATTACAACTCGGGCATTTTCTGTGGAAAAGAATTACGTGTTTCTCAAATTATGTATAGTATTTTCTGTTTCTAACTTAATATTTAATCAATCTGGTAAATGATAATTATTTTCCAAAACATTGACAGCTGAAATTAAATTTAACAGTACTTAACTTTCTTAACTTTGTATAGTTTGTGGGAACCTTATACAGAAATGTTTAAAAAGTCCTTTATTGACTTTATGATGATTAAAATTCAAGTCTTATGAGTTATAAGGATGGGCTTAGGGCATTGTCATCAAATTGAGCACAACTTATAATATATAATATTTTCTTTTGAAACTTGAATAAAAGTATGCGCCCGGTGTTTTTTTATTTAAAGAATTAAAGATGAAGTTATACAAAATATTTA
>JAQGAE010003018.1:0-15889 GCA_034696685.1 Julus scandinavius | reverse complement strand
GTCCCACTTTTACCTTAGCAAAGTCCCACTTTTACCTTAGCAAAGTCCCACTTTTACCTTAGCAAAGTCCCACTTTTGCCTTAGCAAAGTCCCACTTTTGCCTTAGCAAAGTCCCACTTTTACCTTATAAGAATCAACTTTTACCTTAGAAAAATCACGTTTTGACCTTAGAAAAGACGCGTTTTTACCTTAGAAAAATCGTTTTTTTGACCTTAGCAAAATCCCACATTTTTACCTTAGACAAGTTCCACTTTTACCTTAGACAAATCACTTTTTTGACATTAGCAAAATCCCACTTTTACCTTAGAAAAATCCCAGGTTTTCCTTAGAAAAATCACTTTTTACCTTAAAAAATTCGAATTTTTACATTAGAAAAATCCCACTTTCACCTTAGAAAAGACGCTTTTTTAATTTATAAAATTTGCCTTAAAAAAATCGAATGTTTAAGCTAAAAATGTTCAAGATCCCCCACCTCATATCTACGTCCTTGCACGATTATACCTAACCAAAATTGAAAACTCAGCGCTGTTAAGTATAAAACTAAGTAAAATCCCGAAGCCAAACTTCGCCAAAACTAAATTTGACTCGATGGTCCCACATGTGCCACGCGTGAGGAAATACACCCTCCCCATTGCCATGGCAACAGTAATGATAATGTTCGTATAGGGTGTCCCAAAATACATTTTTATCAATAATACACAACAAAATGTCACAAAAATCGATACTTTTATAAATTACGAATGTCTGGCAACCTATTTACGCTCCTTGTTTATCATAATATGTGGCCAAAAGTTCAATTTTTCATACATTCAGCATGTGGACGACCGTTAAGTCAATATTTTCGGATATTTTCAGCTGTATTTTGACAAAATAAATAGATTTCTCTCCCCTATGTTGTACATTCACCCGGAAATTCGTAATTCAATTTAACAACGACGAAACAGTATTACATTATTTTGATTTATAATTAAAATAATACAGAAAATTCAGTTTTAATTCAAGAATTTTCGATTTTGGAATGACTGGATTTTTGATATTTAAGCCAGAAAGGATCGAATTTTTGTACATCAAATGTCATTGATCTAATTGATATTCAAGAAATGCTAACATTGATTAAAATATTGTGAAATTTCTTACTTTTTTCTAAGTTGATTTTGTTGACAAAGCGTATATTCCCAAATAAAGTTGGCGTTTTTTTGTGTAAAATGCGTCGATAATTCCTCGTTAAATTCGTTTTTCACACATGTTTTACGGCAGATAATTTAATTCACGAAATAGTGAAGAGACGATGAGACATCGCGAAACACGCACGTAACAAGTCCGAATAACACAAAGTTCAAACTGCAAATGAAAGTCCTGAAGGAAGAGGCACAAAAACTAAAAAAACCTCATCGATGACGAAGTTCAAATACGGTGGTGCGATTCACACGCCATCTTGTGAGGGTTTTTGAAAACTGGGTATTCGGGAAAGTTATTCGCAGGGTGGCACGCCAAAGCTCATTAATTAGGTTCGTGTTAAAGCGTCATCTATTGACCGTTCGAGGAAACTTATTTAAAAAACGAATGCGTAGTTCTATGCTAAAGTAGCTGATTTTGTACTTTGCAGGTGACTTAAGTGGCAAAATTTCCACCTATAGGCTTCAAATAAAAGATTGCCAGGACGAGCTCAAGACAGCCAAATGTGAAACTTATCCCCATACCATAAATTGCTTTAGCTTGAGACCGAGTTGCGTCTCAAGTCCCAGATGCATACCACATCTTCACATAAAAGATTGTGAAGTCGAGCTCAATACACCCAAATGTGAAGTTCAAATCGCTTTAGCTTCAGACCGAGCTTAGTCTCAAGTCCCAGATGCATACCACATTTTCACATAAAAGATTGTCAAGTCGAGCTCAAGACTGCCAAATGGGAAACTCACTCCTAAATCAGTTGCACAAATAGTATGAGCTTAAAACCTTGCTGCATCTCAAGTCCCTGATGTTTCCAAGACGAGCTCAAGACAGCCAAATGTGAAGCTCAAATCGCTTTAGCTTGAGACCAAGCTTCGTCTCAAGTCCCAGATGCATACCACAGCTTCACATAAAGATTGTCAAGTCGAGCTCAAGACAGCCAAATGTGAAACTCTCCTAAAGCCCGTACCACAGTTACTCACCAAACTACAGCTCAAGCTTGGCCTCTTCTAAGCTTCATCTCAAGCTTAAACTCGCGCTTCAGTCATCAGTTTTGAGCTGGTCTTGGTCATTTTCCTGTGCAGCTGTGACATTCATCAGGGACTTGAGACGCAGCTCACTCGATGGACATAATTGTATTACCGATTATTGATCTGTTATTTAATATAAATCACGTCATACCAAAAATTTCAAATTTTTTAAGCTTTATTTTCAAATATTACATGGAACATATTTCACAGCAAAGCAAGAAAATTACTTGGCAGCCTTTCCTGGCAAAATAACTCCATCATACTGTAATGAGAGAAAAAATAAAAAATTAGCATTAACGCAATTTGCCGGATTTGACAAATTTCAAAAGCAGACATCGATTTTGATCAAAACCACGCTTACTTTTTGTTGAAACCATTTCATGGCATCTTCCTTGTTAAGGCGATGGTTGCAGCCAACTTTGCCTTGCTTGGCTTTCCTGTGGGCTACGTTGAATCCGGGACGACCGAGGACAATGTAGAAATCTAATCCATAGATACCGATGCTGGGATCGTACTTGATACCTAAATCGATGTGTTCCTGGATGCCGAATCCAAAGTTACCGGTGTCCGAAAAGTTGTCTTTACGCAATTCGTACTCACGTACCTGGAAATCATGTCAAGATTATTCAAAATGCTCTTGCAAAACTTCCAGTACTAAGATTAATTATCGAGAACTACGATCAATTCTAATCCTAAAATTAACAGGCCCCGTATTAGACTTACTTTTAACCCCCTTTCCAAAATTTCCTCCGCTTTGGGTCCTCGCACGGTGCAATGAACGGCGATCTTTTCGTTACGACGAATTCCGAACGACCTAACGGTGTATCGGGCTGAAAACAGAAACGGTTGATACTTGAATTAAAACAGTATACGAAACCAAAATAAAAGGCTTTAGCTGTCGGGAAATTGTACCTTCCCCAAGTATCGAATTCGGTATATGTGGCGGATCCGAGTTGCAGGGTAAAGGAATTACTTTAGCACAGTTTTACGTGTTTTTGTTTACGGAAAACGGACCATTAAACGGTTAATTTTCCGGCCAACAAGTGCATTTCAATCATAACGTACAAATTATACATCATTTTTACTTATCTCAAAGGCTAGTTTTTACCTTTATCGAAACATTCTAGATTGCCCGATCAGTAGTTTCAGAAACTTACGATTTAAAAACAAAAAGCTTTCGTGTTAAGCGAGTACCATTTTTCAGCCCTAGCTTCAAATTTGGCAATTTTTAGGTAAGACGCAAGGTTTCAAAATGCCACAGCTGCACAGAAAAACTGCAAAGACGAGCTCAAGACAGCCAAATGTGAAACAGAGCTCAAGGTTGGTCAGGAGGTACCTCGAGACCAACTAACCCCCAGTACCAGTTTCTCAAATCGCATGAGCTTGAGACTGAGCTACGACTAAAGTACCAGATGCGTACTACAGCTGCGCAGAAAAATTGCCAAAACGCGCTCAAGACAGCCAAATGTGAGACAACAACTGTGATAGGGTGTCATCTCAAGCTTTAGCTTAAGATTCAGCTTAGAAGAGATAAAGCTTGAGCATGAGGTCTTCGACCAATTGTAGTACGGGCCTCAAAGTTTGAGCTGTAATTTGGTGAGCAACTGCGGTATGAGCCTAAGTGAAACATTTTGGGCTATTCGTCGATAAGGCTTCAAACTTAAGACTAACCTCCGTACCATAGTTGCTAAATCACAAGAGCTTGAGCTGTGTATCAAATCCATACACAGAAAAATTGCCACGACAGTCAAATGTTTGTCATCTCAAGCTTTACCTTAAGTTTGAGAACAAGCTTAGACGAGACAAAGCTTGAGCTGCAGTTTGGTGAGCAACTGTGGTTCAGGCCTAATTTTGGGCCATTGTCAGGAAGGACTACACGTGTTATCGTTTAGTCCTATACGATATTAGTTACAAAACTGTACAAAATGCAAATTATAAACTCTATTACCTTTGGAGAAAACTGGCTGTTGTCCAGTTAACTGCTCCAAAACTTTGGCCGCTCTCGTAAGCCTATCACCACTCTCTCCAACGCAAATATTCAGACATAATTTGCGAATACGAAGTTCTCGCATGGGATTCTTGTCCTGATCCTTTTTGATCTTCTTGATGTAACCCTTCTTTTTCCTTTCCTTTATCAGAGAAAAACAGAAAACAGTTAAAGTCTCGAAAACAAGATTGGACACGTACTGACAACATACGGGCAACAGACAACGACAACCACGTTTTGTACATTCGCGATACTAAAAGTAACACTCTTGTAAGCCATTTTTGTGCAAATTAATAACGAGGATAACAAGGAGGATAAGTGTGATTTAAAGTGCGAGAATATGGAAATTAATCAGTGATTTCTAAGCCAAAACAACGTGAAAAAAATCCAATGCGGCCTTTTTACATAGCCGATATAGGGATCATTGTTAACTTAAAATCCATCACAAAAACCCATCCGTTAACAGAAATTAAGTTTTATATCACTAGCAGGAACGATCGCTAAACGTATTTATATATACAGTTTAAATAAATAGTCGATAAATATGTGGATGCGAAGAGATTTAAAAATTTCGAATCAGAGAACACTCACCACTACAGCCGCCATCTTGAACAGAGAAAGAAGCTTATGAATGTGGCTATGGTGAAATAGGATGATTACTACGGAGTACGTAGAGGGCCAGACCTAAAATAAGAATTAGCATAACACGTGTAGAATTGCGTTATTTCTGCTTTAAAATACGTTTAAAATGTAAATATTTAACATTTAATGAGCATTAATTTTGTCTACGGCGCGATTTGAAATATAACTGATGTCTAACATAAATAAATGCCAAGTTAATTTTTGCCCTGGTGATCCATAAGGGGCTCCGTACTTTAGCAACTAGATGATTACTACAGAGTATGTAGAGGGCCAATGCTCTAATAAAAATCCGCATAATACCTGAATAATTGCATTGTTTTTTTTTTAAAGACGTTTAATATGTAACTATTTGACATTTAATGAGTATTAGTTTTATTTCAGGCACTATTGGAAATACAACCGATGTCTTGCCTAAATAAATGCAAAGTTAATTTTTGCACTGGAGATCCGTAAGGGGCTCCGTACTTTTCTAAACCTAACTCTGTATGAATAGTGAGGCTTGATCGTTCCACTTGAATTTTGTGGAAATTTTGTAAGTACGTAATCGATGGAAACCGCCAAAATTGAAACGTTTTAATTGGATTTTGGGTCTCAAAACGTGAGTTAAAGTACTAAATTTCAAGTTATCAAACCTTAATAACGTACAATATTTATTCTTTTACGTATGTAACGTGGTGTCGTACAGGTTGCGAACAGTAATGTTGCAAATCAGAATTCTTCAAAATAAGAATAAAAATCCAATATGTTATTATTAATTCACTATTAATGGAAATTTCACAGATTTATCAGGAAAAGTTACGATGCCTGATAACGCTGTTGAAACCAGAACATCTCCGAGCAAAGCTTTACGCAATGCAGTCTCTCAGATGACAAAATTAGAAGGTATAGCTCTCTTTTTTATTAAATTTATTAAAAATGTCTGTTTTGAGTTTCTGAAAATGCGAAATTCAAATTTTTTGCTTTCTTTACAGGAGTTCGAGCATCTGCAACAAGTCACAAAGATATTCATGTACATTTCGACGTACTTTACAAAAAGAAAACTATTTACGAATATTTCATGAAACTCAATTACCAGCCAGATAGCAGATGGCGTGTGTTTAGCCACTCTCTTCCCCATTACCTGCCCATGGAGGCAGTTTTGGGAAAACCATTTCCTGCGGATCCCGTGGAAATTGTCGAAAGAACGCAGCAATTCTTGGAATCTCTAGCAGCGAGAAAAGAACAAGTTGCGGTGGTTAAGGTGAGGCATCGGTTTCAAAGTTAGCATTTAATCGGTAATGATAAAGTGAAATTTTGTAGTTATGATTAACCGGCGGTCGAGTGAGTTACGTGCTTGCCTCTCGATCCTAATATGCGGAGTTCGCTCCCTGGTCAAAGTCGGTGGGAATTTTTACGGATGGGTGAAATTCTCTAAGTGACAGCTCTTTCAGATGAGACGAAACCGAGATCCCGTGTAGATTGTTGCGCTTTAAAGACCACTCGAGAGGGTGGAAGTTCCCCCTCGTAGGCAGGTGATTGCATATTCCCCAAAATGAAGTATATTTTTCCTTCTTCGAATATCTAGGCCAAGTATCCTGAAATTCTGAAAGTCACAAATACGGCAACTTACGATATGGTCAGACTGTCTTTCAGGAGGGAAACCGAAATCGATTTGCTGAGAGGCGTCTGGTTTGATCTCAAGTATACTTTACTTGATAAATTTCCGACCAGCGTTGATATCACCCTTCCAGGTAAGTTTTCAAGTTTCGTACTGGAAATATTGTCCTAAACCCTGTGCCATCATTGAAAAAAGCATATATTTAAGTTTTACCGTTTAAAACTTTGTAAAGAAAGCAAAATATTGTCCTTTGGTTTAGGTTGTTTATCGTTAACCGTAAACCTTACTGATTAACATTCTGAATGATTCTTATTTTATGCAGCAAGAACCAGAAAAGTCATCACTAACGAGAACAACACCGACTTGCAAACAATAATGAACAGATTTAAAAGATATTCAATTGTTCGTGTTATTGATGCTATCATCGAAGATTAAGTTTTTAATCGATTTTTAAATAATGTACCATTTTACATTTGTAAAACCTTCCTTGTCATTTGATTTTACATTAAATATTTTATTTTCAATTGATAGACTACGTGATTTGCTGCGGAAACCACCTTTTGGTGTATTTTGGTTGGCGCGTCTCGAGTGTGACTTCGGCCACATAAACAAATGAGAGCGTTTTCTTTGGCGCAAAGGTGGCGCCACACATGTGGTATTTAGCGAGTGGCACATATTTGCCCTTTGTCAAAGTACTTGCCAAGTGGCAAGCTCACCGCTACACACGTGTACTTTCAAAGTACATATGTGCAGCGAGTGCAACATTTTCGCTATGTAAATATTGGCCAGCTTTGACTCTGGACAAAATACCGACTTCTGGTAGGACAGGCGAGGTATTGGGCGAATAGGCGAGTGCTCAATACACACATGCGGTAATTGGCGAAGTACTATACAAATACCGCATGTGTGACGTGGCCTTTAACATAAACACCGATTTCAGCGACTGGCCGCACAAGCGAGACACGCTAGTCAAAATACACCTTTAGGCTAGGCGCGCATTAGCAACTTTTTTGAATGCAACTAAATTTTCGGCTAGGCTCAGACTAGCGATTTTTTTCCGCTTTTGTCTACGCAAGACCTGTTGGTGGCTATGCAAACAGAGGATTTCGATAAAAAAATCACTCAAAAATAGAACCCGTTGCAATTATTTAGTTGCAAGGATTAACAACTCGGCAGTACGCGAGCCGTGAGGAGATAGTTGTGTGAAAAAAGTCTCCAGTGCGCGCCTAGCCTTAAAAGCCGGGTCTCCACCAACTGCAACATACAATGTGAAGCTGGAAACACACCCATACACATAAACTTCGATGTTTACTTTTGGAATTTAATGCTTGTAATATCAGAAGCCCGAAGCAAAGCATTTGGTTGAACACCTAACGGGGTACACAAATCTTTTACAAACACTTTTTGAAAGTCAAAATCACTTCCTCCGAATTCGGCTTGGACAACTGTCTGCCCAGCCATTTCAAAAGTCGCCTGCTGTCCCACCAGTCCCGTCATTGCTTTCAAAAACCTCTCCCTCAAATAGGATCTTGCTTCTTGTTGTTCAGCCATCAATTTAATGGGATGAACCACCTGTTTAAATAAATAATCGGTAAATATTTAGATGAGAATATAGAAATTTCGAAACTCGGAAACTCACCAGTACAGCTGCAATCTTGAACCGAGAAAGACGTTTATGAGTATATAGCGTAGAATGGATTATTACTACATACTGTACATTAAAGATACGGAAATAAATGTATATTACCCAAACAAACAAAGTTTTTAAGACAAAAACTTACGTTTTAGTCGTCTGTTTGACCAAATGACAGCCGAACGTAAATATGGAAGACTGGAAAAAGAACATGTTGGATGAGCATTCGAAAAGTGATGCTGAAATCAATATCCTCGTTGTCATGGAAACGATGTAAACAACGAACAATGCCGCCATATTGGGACTCCTAATTTCTATCCAAATAAGTAAGACTATGGCGCGAAAATTGTTATTTTAAATATAAAATATATTAATAATAAGCCGCAAATTAATAAAGTTGTTCAATAGTTTAAAATAAATCCTGCGGTAAATGTTGAGGCACACTTTGCATAAATTTTCAAAATTTCATTAAAATGTAACTTGACTTATGCAAATTTAATTTTAAAGTCCTTGACTTTATTTGGCAATATTACGTCTAGAATTTACGGAGAGCGAAAATTCTTCTCCTCTTTTTGTCAGCATAACCACATTTAATTTAGACTTCTTAACACCACAGTGATATTTTATTGAAATTCAGCCATTTGACCACATCAAAATATAAGTTTGAAAATCTTGGGCTACTTTCAACTGCATTTCAATATGAGTTCATCTAGCATTCCAATGGCGAATATTCGTAAATCTGTAAGTAATAATTCACATTTATAATATTTACAATAAATATCTAACAAATTAAAAATGATATTTGAATTTTAGAAATTTTTGATAAGCATAAAACGATTCATTGAATCTAGAACATACAAAAATTACGAAAAATAGTGTTAAAATATTGTAATTTCAATTATTTTGTACTTGGAGAATTCCAGAATACTTCCCTAATATGTTTTGTGAAATTATGTCCCTATGATACTATGAAAGCTTTCTTTATAATACTTATAAAGTCGTATTTTTCTTCACAAATTAGCGTTTTGAACATTTAAACATGTTAGACTACATATAATTTCCCCCCGTTTTAAAATATGCAAACAGAGTTAGTTATTTTCCAGATTTTATGATACTAAAGGTTTAAATTTGGGCACAAAACAATACTTGTTTAATTCTATTTTCATTTCAATTCAACTCAGTTTTACTGTGGTAAGTACAGATTTAAACAGAATTAACTTTTTAAAACTACCATTGAACTTTGAGTATAAAAATATACGTGCCATAATTTTAAAAACTAAAACCAAAAGGCTTTTTAAAAGGATTGATTGTCTGGATAAACCCATTCCTTAAAATATATTCAATTTTGTTCTAGTATTGGACCCAACTAACAACAGAAATGTGCCCCAGTAAAGGGCTCGAGTCACCCCCGTACAACAGTTGCTCAAATCGCATAAGCTTGAGACCGAGCTGCGTCTCAAGTCCCAGACGCAAATCCCAACTGCCCAGAAAAATTGCCAAGTCGAGCTCAAGACAGCCAAATGTGAGACTCGGCAACTGTGGTAGGGTGTCATCTCAAGCTTTAGCTTAAGTTTGAGAGGCAGCTTAGAAGAGATAAAGCTTGAGCATGCACGGCCTGAGACTACCCATACGCGCAAGTGAAGTACTAGATGAAATCCTAAAAGTGGCTGGAACTTTGGGTGATCAAGACAATACTGAGTTTGCCCTTTAATCATCAAATTAAATAAAAATACTACAATAATTTAATTTGCAATACAAAATTCTAATTTTCGGTTATCCGAGGAAGGCTAACTCTGATAACTGTGGTTCCGCTATATATAAAAATCTATCAAACGCCTTATAATTGTTTGACGTTTCCATTTTCAGATGTCAAAAATGCATAAGTTTAGTCCGGTAACACCGCGCCAGAATAGTAACAGAGAATCTGGACGTTTTTTCTTAAGGGTATCACCTCCGCGAACGCACGAAACTGGTTAGTAATATAGGAATTTCAAATATAACCAGATTAATATGTAAAGATTAGTAGGCAATTTGATGTTAAAAATCACAAAAACACATTTTTATAGATATATCCGATAATGATGCATTCAGCGAGGAACAAATTCCATGGTGCAGTCGTCATTGCAGAAGAAATTGCAAATTCGCATGTTGCGCCGGATTCCTCGCTTTGGCCATTATAACAGTCGTAGTGCTCATCGTATATTATCAAAGTAAGTGTAAGGTCCCAAACAGTAGGTTAAGATGGAGTTCTACCGTACTTCTGTTTTGGAAGAAGAAATTTACAAACAAAACTAACAGATCAAACTATTATTGCAGCTCACGAATTCCCGAAAACTGGTAATAAACCGCTCGACAAAAGCCGTATCCCATCATTGATCGAAATCAAAACCTTGACAAATCCACAGTTGTCATCAGAAGCAACTTCTCCAAAAGCAAACGATGATCCACTATTTAGGAATATTGGATCGGACAACAAATCCTCGCAAAATGATGCAACGACAGCATCGTTTGTGAAAAACGCGACATCGCAAAACCGTAATGCAACGGAAAAGTTTACCGAGGTAACTTCAACATCATCCGCAACAACAGAATCAGTTGTGAAAAAGACTGGATTTTCTAAAAATGGTAATGCTACGGGAAGTTTTACAGAGGTGACTTCAGTCGCATCTCCTATACATCTAACGGAAGTTAGCGAAAACACAACATTAGCGAATAAACTAACAACCGCGGAGATAAGTCGAGCAGAAAACCGCAGTTTCGACAACATTACCTCTTTATCTGATTGGGAAACGTCTGAACCGCTGGATCATGGTCCGAGAAATTTGTCTGAATCGAGCAATACATCGATGTTAGTTCAGCAACGTAAATTCAATGACGAGACAAACGATCGTGGATCGACCACACTGGATCCACTGGAAAATTCACTGGAACTGGAAAATCAAGCAGCTAGAAACTTCCAGAGATTCGGAAAAACAACTGCAAACCTGGATTTAGTTTCTAATGACTTTAAAGATTCAAACAAAAATGACTTAAACAACTCGACTACATCCAGACCGAGTCAACGTACTCTTAGCGAGAATCATATCGATTTCGATTTGGATTTAACCATTAATGATCCATCGTCTGCCATCTTGGAATTAAACAGTTCTGAAGAGACATTGACCACAACGTCCAAACTGGATAAAAATGCATCCTCAGTTGAAAATTTTCATGAAGTTCTGCCTTCTAGTATCGCGGATTTCGGTAGCCCCAATAACACCGTACAAAATTCAACGGATCTTAGCGTAAACTCGACTGAAGTAAGCAATACTGAAAACTCGACAACTTCCGATCAAACTTCGTATTTTCTGAATTTGACTTCAACAACGCCGCCAACTTTTGAAACTTCCCGAAATTCCAATCGGAGTTTTGCTTTTTATACTAATCGATACATCAAGAAAAATATAACTTCTGATAATCTGAACTTGACTGATCTAAATGAAAGTCACCGAGGAAATTACACCAATTTTGTAAAAACAACTACGGATTCTGACAATAACTCGACCAACTACGAAGATGCTACTAATTTAAATAATTCGACCGTTAGTTACATGGATAAAATACTCGAAAAGACAACGGAATCGGTATTTAACGATGGAAATTCAACTTTTTTCAACAACATTTCAACCACAAACTTACAAAATGTTGTTAACGGTACAATTTCAGCAGTAATTTCTGATAGCACAGAGAGTCCCAGAAATTCCTCGAGTCCAAATATTACTAATTCGAGTATTTTGACAAATGCTACCGAAAGTGAACTTGACAACCTTGTCGTTAATTAAAAGTTAGTTTAAACGATAGCAAATGCAGAGAAAGTTTTAATTAAATAAAATCATCGCGACTACCTTTCGAACACTGTCTCAAAATAAAATAATTGTCATTTTTTTTACTAATTTTATGATGTCTGAACAATATGGTTTGCGGAATTTCATTTATAATTGTAGGTGTGTTGTCATCATTTTAGCATGGATTTAATTATGAAATTAAACAAAGTGAACTAATTTTAATGATATCTTGGGGTTTTTATTATTTCCGTCACTTAGTACAGAGTTCCCCTAAACCTGGAATTGTCAGGGAAAAGTGATTCATTTTGAATACGTTAGGGAAATTCAATATATAAATATTACGTTTACTTTCAGTTATCTAGTTACTAGTTCACGAAATTTAAAATATGGTCAACTCGGCGAGCCCTTCATCCGTAGATACGGGGAATTCAAAATGTTACTTTATTTTATAATTATTTCGTGCAAATAAAACATGGCATGGTAAATTTTTTACACGTTTTTCATCAACAAAATGTATTTGTTGTCTGCACGTATATCTATAATGGTACGAATATTCACTAAATATGTCTAGGAAACCAGTATTTTTAAAAATACTTTGTGTGACAACTTGTTCGACATATTGTCATGTTATTTAATGATTAGTCGTAAGGATGGTCAGTAGGGTCAATGAGAATTAGTATAAAAACTGGACTTAAAAAGTTGGAAATTTTAATTGTGTCAATTTTACATAAAAACTCTAAAAGCAGCATCCCAAATGATTTTGGCCCGCATTTCTCAAACCTTTGTGTCTCTGGACACATTCGCTCTCCGAGAGCTGGATAAATAAAATTTTCACACAAATATTTCTCTTAAAATTAAGTTTTGAACTTGCAACTTAAAGAATACATTTTCAGAAACAAAGTTTTACGCAAATGCCTGTAGATATGATAACCAAACAAATTTTGTTTTTGTGAAACATGAAACCAAGAGCCCGAAGTAGCGTGATTAATTACATAATTATTTATGATCGATAACATTTTACATGAATTACACGAGATGTCTGAGTCATATCGTACCCAAATAAAAGATGAAACGTAACATCATGTACAGAGGAGTGCATATATGTAAGCTTACCTAACAGCTTAATGAATCCAAAGTTGAACCAGTCTTAGTTTATGATTTCTTCTTGCCTGCTTTTGTGGTTTTGTTTTTGATCAGATGAGCAATGGCTGCAGTTTTCAGGTGCACTTTCTGGTGTTCTCGAAATCTTAAGTCACTGTTCATTTCGCGGCCACAGGTTAGGCATAGAAATATGCTGTGAGCCACCAGATGTTGAGCCAAAGCCACGCTCGTGTTGAACTGGCAACAGCACAGTTTGCAATAGCTCGCTTTTAATCGAAATTGCGCACTTTGATATCTTGGCTTCTTAGGAGGCTACGGTTGAAATAGAAAAATAAAATATCAAAAAAACAAGTAGTTTCTACCACAATTTTAAATTAAAAACACAGTTATTTATATCAATAATCTCACCAAAAATCATTCATAAATAAATCTAAAATGCACACATTTTTGGCATTCGGATACTTACGTTTTTCAGCTGTACTTCCAGCTGATGTACTTGCTCGTGTCCTTGAGCATGTATCTTTAGGGCTTCTTCGGTGTAAAATTTATTGTTGCAATTAACACATTGATAGATACATTCCTCTTCCTCACCCTTATGAAGTTCCACATGACGATCGTAATCGGACTTTTGCAGAAAATGTTTTCCACAATGTGCGCAATCCAAACCGCGCCAGTCTGGATGATGCTTACGGCAATGCTGCCAAAAGTTTCTTATGTTTTGGCAAGATTCACCTGTATAGGGTATAATCAAAAATTTTAGTAGAAGGACAAAGGGGCAGTCTCCCGTCCCCTAATCATGGTCTTAGTTCAAAGGGGCCACTCTACTTCCAACTCAGCCCACCTTGCAATTAGGATTACAGTTTTTTGTGGACATTTTTATAGACAGGAAGAGAGGAAGGTTCACTGCCGTGGCCAATAATCTAAAAGCCCCAATTCGCGAAAAACTAAGGCCAGATTGGGAAATCTTTCGCCCGTCGAACGCCCCAGGGTTCCTCACCCCGAACTCTTAGATCCCAACGGATCCAAGGTACCCTTAACTCCAGGTTGAACCATCAGCAACCAGCTAATTATCCTGAATGCCAAAAAGCAGGGCTTCATAAGATAATCTGTAACTTTAGACACACCCAATACTAAAATTTGTACTTTACCACATAGTTCGCAGTTTGAAGGAGTGAAGTTGGCAATGTTTTCCGAGGGTCTTTCCTGACGTGGTTTCCTCTGTGAAGATCTTGTAACCTTATCGAAACCGTGCGAACGAAAATGTTCCTGTAATTGTGTTTTTGTGGTAAATATTGATTCGCACAAAACACACTCGAATGTACCAACATCCTCCTCTTGACATTCCGACGATTCTGATCTATCGGTTTCTGGAGTGCTTATTATGACTTCCAGACAGCTCGCCGCTTCTGCCATCATGTCTAAATGCGAAATAGAAACATTTGTGTCATTTTAAATAATTGGCAAATTAAATAAATGGAGAACAAAATAAATCTCGACATATTAAATTTAAATTTGGGCAAGTAAGGTCACCTAATTAGCCACTTTGCGGTAAATATAACCCTAATTTTTAATATATTTTTGAATAATATTGTAATATATACATTACCTAACAACACATAATGCTAAAAACCTGTAAAAATCAATGAAAACATGATATATTTACCCCAAGAACTACATTAAAACATTGGAATGACATCAATGGCGATCTCAAGGCAACAGATGACAAGCAGCGTCATTTAAAGCATTGGTTATTTTTCCTAGCGGCCATAACGAGTACTAATAATATGCTCGAATCAAACGAGGCTATACGTAGAGTGGCACCTATTAGTTTATTGACTTATTTTCACCCCTTCTGAATACAGGGTGTTCACATAGTGTATTTACAGCGGAACCCCTCTTATCCGTCCTGGTTGGGGCCGGAGGATGTTAGAGAGCCAGAGTTTAATAAAAACAAAATAAAATATTGATAAAATACATTATTATCATAATTAATTTGTAATTTATATATAATTGATTAGTATTAATATTATTTTTACAATTATAAATCATAAAATACAGTATTAAAAGCTAATTTATGTAAATTGTAATAAAACCAAAATGAGAATATTTTAATGTTTTTCATATAATATATAAAATGTACTGTAAAACATACCGGCATCCGACATACCATCAATTTGCACCTAGTTTTGTTAGTTTTTAAGCCATATCATTTTTTAACATCGATACATAACTCTGACATGTTTTTTTTTAATTTGATAAAAGTTAACCGCATCTTTCAAAGCTTAAATAAACATCGTTGAATATCCCAGCAACAGGATACCACAAACACCAACTTCTGTGACTTACTAAACTGTTGGATAATAGCTGATAAACGGAAACTACGCCATTATAATAGCAGTAAAACTCGCGTGTTCTATTTATTTGAATTCGTTCTATCTTTCTGCACGTGCGCATTCAAAGGTTTGCACGTGCGTTCTATAGTTTCTGCGCGTGCATTATTTCTGTTCCAAATTCGGTGTTCTGATTTGAACAATTCTATTTTTACAAAGCTTGTATACAGCGTTGATTAAAGGCAATTGTTTAAGCTAACGCCTGTTTCCAGTCACATTATTATTTATTTCTGGTTTGTTACACAATTTTGTTATATATTTTATGAAAATTCATAATTACGCTTTGTCAACATTATTTTTGATGCTATTTTAGACATGGCGGCAAATTTGAAATTGTCTAAATTTGAACATTCGGCCATTCGATTTAGAGATTCAAGAATGTGTAAGTGCAAGCATGTAAATCTTTTAAAACATTTCGAAGAGCTAGGCTATACAACGCACAAATGTATAAAATAATTAACGGATTAAAAGTTAAGATAAACGGAAAGTACGCCATTATAATAGCAGTAAAACT
>JAQGAE010003017.1:0-15894 GCA_034696685.1 Julus scandinavius | reverse complement strand
CATTTCTCTCTGCACATGCTTCGAAATTCCATTTCTCTCTGCACATGCTTCGAAATTCCATTTCTCTCTGCACATGCTTCGAAATTCCATTTCTCTCTGCATTCTTTATAATGTATTTCCTCATAACTTCGAGTGTTTAACAATTGCAAATTTCTTTAATTATCAATCAACAGGTAAGATTGCAAAAGTTGACATACAAATTAACCCGATTTAATCCCGTGTGCAGCGCCACCAGTGGCACCGGAAGGGTACTTTCCCCTACCAAAACCCTCTCTGGATTGTTGGGCTTATTTTTCGTGTGTATGGGATATCGAAATCGTGGCATTTTTGGTCTCCACGCCGTGTTATTACGTCTATTTAGGTGTGTGTTTAAATGGCTGTTTTCCCACCGTTGAGGCCGTCCTTATTTTCCCTACCCTCGACTATTAGCCAAAATCTGTACATGGCCGGCATAAGGTCGCCAATCTTAATTACAGTTGTTCAGGGTGGAGAAGGCACTTTTTTGTCATTGTTTGCTTTAATTTTAGAGGAATGCGTTGCGCACGACTTGCACAATCATCTTCGATCGGCCCGCGTCCTCTATAATTAATGCCCAATCCCGTAATTTTGGGATAGAGCCGACGGTGGCGACACAATGGCGACCGAAAAATCCACCCTCCAAAAACGTCTTACTTTAATAAGGGAGAAGCGCCTTCTTTTTTTCAGCCACAAATATGGTCCACATTTCCAAAAATGCACTAATATAACCTCCATGGATTAGAAAAAGGCGCATTTATTGCTAAATAAGCTCAAATTACGATTATCGACTGCGGTCAACTTTTAGCAAATAGCAGTTTGAAAACATGCAGGTTGAAGTGAAAAATTGGATGGAAAAGTTTAGGAAATCGGATTATTATTATAACTTAAAATAAGAGGGCAGGAATTGACCCCTAATGGGTGTCCGAGAATTTCGGCCTTTAAGATTGGTCTACTTGATCTCTGGCAGGGAATGCCTAATAGGCCATAATATGGCTGGAGCAAAAACAACAGACTGGCTAATTGGGAAATTTCGATTGACTGCGGTCAAACTTCAAGGAAAATGCGCATATAATTATCTACTTTTATAGAAAACAATTATAGTATTGTTAAATTTGAAGATGTGTGGAACTAAGGCGCTATTCAGCAGCGCCACCTAGCGCCATGCAACTCGACTATTATTACCCACATTTTTGATTTTTTTGTCTTTACCATATTTCAATACATTTGAATTTAATTTTTGACACAGTTTATTATTAAAATCATAAGGTAGGATTAGAGTGATTAACAAATTTATTTTACATACCAAAGTAGCTATTAGAAACAAATATGACGTCATTTTTTGTGGTTTTATAAAAAAAAGCGTCCCACGTCGAAAAAAATCATTTTTTAAATCATTTTTATGACTGAAAAATTACCAACTTGAAAAATGAGCAAAATATGACCAAACAACGGCATTTTTATTGCCAAGAAATTACCATAATATGACAAAAACATGGCGTCATTTTTATAAACAAATAATGACTTAAAATTGACCAACTAAAACGGTTACAAAATTTTAAAAAATGTCGTCGTTTTTATGACCAACTGAACGACCAAAGAATAGCCAAATAATGATCAACTCAATAACTAAATAATGACCATTTAAAACGACCAACGATAACCAAATAATGACCAACTAAATGACCAAAGAATACCCAAATAATGACCAAGTAAAATGACCAAAAAATGACCAACGAATGACCAAAAAATGACGTCATTTGCATGACCAGTTAAAGTTACCAAATAATGACCAACTGAACGACCAAAGAATACCCAAATAATGAATAACTAAACAACCAAAAAGTGACCAACTAAAACAACCAAAGAATGACTAAAAAATGATGTCACTTTTATGACCGAAAAAAACCATTCCAAGCAAAACTGGTCCGAAAATGAATAGAAATTGGCATCATTTTTCAAACAATTTTAAGAATGGTCATTTTATGGTCTGCAGTGTTATTTTTGAACAGAGTATTTTTTAAAATTATTTTAAGGGGACATATTAATATTAATTGAATGAAAATACAGCAAAATGTCCCAAAATAACTCGAATGTTGCGTGGTCCTGATAAGAGTCTTTCTGCAATGCAATTACACGTTTTGAATGGTCCTTACGAGTGTGTACCTTTCGCCCATGTATTGCAAGCTGAAATCTTGTGTGTGGAGGGAGGGCATATGATGGGAAGTGAAAAACAAGGGCTGAATTAATGCGTATTTAGTTCAGAATTATTGGCAAACACATCAGTCTGGAAAGTGCATGCATTAAAACTGGCTGCGTTCTCGTAATGTGAAAACATTCTTCAAATGAACGAAAATGAGTGTAAGGACCAATCATGGGCCAGCTGCATTTGTGAAGAAATAAAAACAATGCGCTCCATGCAATATGGCTTTTAAATGAGTTTCTTTAATATTGCATGCATATGCCAGGCACATTAATGCCTACGAAATGGGGGTATCATATGTGAGTGTGTGTGTATGTATATATGCCAAATGCTGCGTTTCAACTTTTATTAAGGATAAGCATTTTGCTCTAATAAACCTTAACTCATTTCTGGATTTGAATTAAAGAGATAAATTCACGAATGCGAGCACATATACATTTTCCTAATCTAGCCCGTGTTTATCTCCTTCTAAAACTAAACCATGCAACAAATAAAACTTTCATTTTATGCACGTATAACAGCTTCCTTTCAGCTTTATTAGCGTTTCAAATATCATAACTTTCTAAAACGTTAATGAAGTTTTGTTGCAAACATTGGTTATTAAGGATTAACTTCAGATAAACGAAAACACAAAATGGGCCACGTGTGTGTATATTACGTAGCATCCTTTTGTAGACATAAAAATTTCTTAAAAATCATACATTATAACTTTGTCCATGTGGTAGAAAAGTCATGTGCTCAATTTGAGAAGTTGAGGCTTAAAATTAATGAAATGCCTAGTACACACTGCATGTTTCATGAAACTGAAATAAAGTTTCATCAAAATAAGTTGTTGAAACATTGTTTCATTAACATGTTTGTCCAAATGTAGAACTGTTTGCTGGTCAAGGTTTGCTCCACGCACTTCATTGCAGACGCCGCTACCAGGGTGAACACAAAAAACTGTATTCGTTCGTAGCACGTGAAGCATAAAGACCTTGGTAGGAGCGCCAAAATGTGATGATTCTTGACCATATATCCCCCCTCCATCCCCAAAATGTGATGCCCAAGATCCCCTATATATACATATATATATATGGTCTGGACCATAAGTATAGCTAAAATAGTCCACCCCAAGATTCTGAACCATATCCACCATCCCCAAAATGTGATGATTCTTGACCATATATCCCACCCCCTCCATTCCCAAGATGTGAAGCCCAAGATTCTGGACCATATCCTCCATCCCCAAAATGTGATGCCCAAGATCACCTTTATATATGGTCTTGACCATAAGTATAGCTAAAATAGTCCACCCCAAGATTCTGGACCATATCCCCCATCCCAAAAATGTGATGATTCTTGGCCATATATCCCCCTACATCCCCAAAATGTGATGCCCAAGATCCCCCCAAAGGGTCTTGACCGCAAGGGTTTTCCGGCAAGTATTCTCCGATGGTTAAAAATATGAAATTCAGTTTTCTGAGAAACACATTCAAATTTACTGTAAATATGATAGAAAAGATGGCACCAACTCAATATTTCCAACAAAACAAAAAAACAAAAATCGACCAGTTTACTGAATTATTGAAGTCTGTCTATGGAAAGACAGATAACAAAACCCCAGTAAGCCCCGTGACAAGTTAAGGAGCATGAAGCAAAAAAAAAAAAAAAAAAAAGAAAAAGACATAAAAAAAGTAAAAATGGCGACAGAAAATCGAAGACAAAAAGTATAATGACTTAGGCATGGCAATGTATGCCAAAATCCACGCCAGAAGACCTATTTTTTTTGCTGTTTCTCTTTTGGAGTTAGGGGTTTTGAGTCCATGCTCCATTAGTTGCAAACGGCCCCTGATAAATGGTCACAACGTAAGCATGCAATAAGCCATCCCCCTGGGTGACCAAAAAAGGGGTGGAGGAAGGAGGGGGTTTCATAAAACTCATATTAAGGCAAATGTCAACTGGTTCGTATGATATTGTGCGAGTATGTGCGTGAAAAAAGTTTTAAAAATCCACGTAATATTGCGCTGGACATGGCTGCGTCGATTGGTCCATGGCCACTAATATTTTATTCCAGTTTGATGGAGAAATGGGGGGGTGGAAGACACACACACACAGATATGGCTAAGTTTGGTATATAGGGGGTGGACTCATAAGAAATTGCACCACCTTCTTATGGACGGCGCTTGCGCAATATCTTTCCGCACCAGCTCATTTCGCCTTTTTTTCCTCATTTGATCTGGCCATTTTGGTTTTATATGAAGCCATTTGCAATTTTGAGGATAAAAGAAATAAACAATGGGCTATGTGGAAGAAAATGAACCGCAACTACTGCAATGACTGACCTTGCATTATTGTATTTTAGATGAGACTGTCACTTAGAATAAATCAAAGTGTCCACCGAGAGAGAAAAAGGACAGAAAAAGTATGCAGCTACCGTACTTAAGACTGGGAATTACAGCAAATTTCTTATTTTGGGGAGGCTGCTTTTATAAAAGGGAGAATTTTCTCGGATCCATATTTGTATTCCGCAGGAAAATTCATGACATATATGAATCCCGCAGTGATAGCGAAATGGCCAACTTAACTTCGTTCCCATGGCGCTAACATCCATGGGTCCAATGTGGCGCCCAAATACAACGCACTAATCTTGGTCATACCGAAAATTATGGCCACGGGAGGCAATGAAACAGAAAACACCTCCCCCTCCTCCCTCCTATTACTGGTGTACGACAGAAATTCAGGCACGACCAATGATGATTATCATGCACACAGAACACCTTAGAGGAGATGCGCTCAAAAAGTCTTGCATATTCGTCTATTATTCGAAAACCAGATGTCGTGCAAAAAAACTGAAATAGCCATTTTAATGAGCAGGAAAATTGTTATTTTTTAATGTAGAACCCGAGTTTGTTGACACATTTATCCCAACGTTTGATGAGATTGTTTATACCCCTCTCTTAAAATGCGTTATGTTGGCTATGCAGATTTTGCCAAACAGCGAGTTTCACAACATCGTCTGTTTAGAATTTTTGACCACTCCAGTGTTTCTTTAGTGGACCAAAGAGATGGAAGTCGCTCGGTGAAAGGTCTTGGGGGTGTATGGCGGATGTTTCGATGTTTCCCCACCCAAACATGTTAAATTTATGGGCTTTGACATGGGCAGAATGGGGACTTCTCTTTTGGTCAGTTACAGTTTTGCCTCCTTTCTTAAAGTTTAGACACCACCTCAGTACCGTACTTCGTGAAACACATTCCTCACCATAAACTCCTAACATTTCACTATAAATTTCACTCGGTTTTGTGCCTTTCAACCCTGAAAAACGAATAACACTTCGTTGTTTCTCTCGCGTGAACGCTTTTGAGTAAGGCGCCATTTTGTTTTTAAAAGTTTGTTCGAAATCCTAAATGAATTGTGGCGCCATGTAGTGACCTAAAATCAAATTTCCTGCTCTTTAAAATGGCTATTTCAGTTTTTTTATACGACATCTGGTTTTCGAATAATAAACTAATATGCAAGACTTTTTGACCGCTGAAAAATGAAAATCCAAAAATAAATTGGTCGAATATATCTAAAACCATGCATGCCTTTGCCATTAAGAAACATAATGACCGGTCATTTATGGCAGGTAACCGAGCATGGATGCGAGAACAAATGTGTCAATATGTAAAATTGCGGCATTTCAAGTTAGGTAAAGTGTGAAGAAAATAGGATTGAAGGCGAAAATTAGGCCTTCCTTAATCACTACCAAAAAATCATAGTGCGAAGCACATAAAAAAATCAAATCAAAATGCTAAAGAGCATGTCAAGTTTTACCTGAACTAAAGAAACTGAAGTTGATAACCGATTTGCAGGAAATTAGTCAGAAATAATAATATAATAGAAAAAAGCGTAAAATTGAAAATGTATAAGAAGATTGGAAACTCTGTAAATGGATAACATTTTAATATAAAAAACGATGTAGTCAAAATATCAAAAGTAACCAGACATGTTAGTCCACCCACATCAACACATTAACCACCGTCAAATCAGACAAGTTAATGGACCATTCATCCCCCCACATGGTGTCCATTTTGACCTAGACACCACCCCCACCCCTCATAGACGTCCTTAATTTTTTTGGAAAGTAGGGTGCCCAGAAAATTTGTTAGAACATAACCCATCCTGTAAATTTCCAAGCACCAGCCTCTCTATCTGTATCTCAGAGTTTTCAGATTAACGTAAATTTCCTGGCCTTTTAGGGAAATTCCAGCATAAAATTCCAGCATAATTCCTGACTTTACCGAGGTTTTATAAATGTAAGTATACTTGGGACTGGTGACACATTTCTTCCGGTGTCCATTTAAAATTAAATTAAACAAAATCCAAAAACTGAAAAATACAATCATTAGTAGACATCCATAATGGATTCCCCTCTCGATCTCCCCTCCCTCCCGATCTCCCCCTCCCCTTGTGTCCACCTTGGTGTCCACAAGCCAACTAGGCTTGGACACTCAACTACCCCCTCTTGAGGACGTCCTTTTAGAATGCCCCCTAAGAACATTTCATCTATAACATGTAGGAATCTCACCCCTCCTCCCGATCTCCCTATCTTCCCTTTCCCCACTTCCCCCTCCTTTGTACATGGTGTCCACAAGCCAGCCAGCAGACACTCCCTTACCCCCTCCTCTTTAGGACGTAATTTTTGAATGTACCCCTAAGGATATTTTATTTATAATATGTAGGAATCTTACCCCTTCTCCCCAAGTCCCCCTTCCCCCGATCTCCTCCTTTCCCCACTTTGTACATGGTGTCCACAAGCCAGCGGACACTCAACTACCCCCCTCTTGAGGACGTCCTTTTCGAATGCCCCCTAAGATCATTTCATCTAAAACATGTAGGAATCTCACCCCTCCTCCCGATCTCCCGATCTTCTTTTTCCCCACCTCCCCCTCCTTTGTACATGGTGTCCACAAGCCAGCGGACACTTAACTACCCCCTCTTTAGGACGTCCTTTTTGAATGCCCCCTTAAGGACATTTCATCTATAATATATAATAAAAAATTATAAATGGATTTCCAGACTATATTCCTTATGTTTTGCAAAATAGAGTTTAAAAACAAATTCTAAGTGGTTCATGCATCGGAATGTAAGGACAGTAAATAAGAGACATTCAGGAATATTCTAATTACATCACATTCAACAATGCAACCCCCTGTTGTCCACTCACAATTCCCATACCCCCAGTTCTCAGTTTGAATTTCAGGAGTATAAAAAAGAGGGTATTTTTGGGGCCGCGCATTTAAGCCAATATAAGATCCATTGTAGTCGCTAACGTGACAGTGGACACGTGATGTGACATAGGGATTTCTGGTGACACGATTGACCTAACCTTTGACCCTGCTAAACCTGAAGCACTACTCGGATGAATGGCCACTCTGGTCCAGCCAGGTTTCCTTCCCACGGTGTATAACTATGGAGCAGTGAATGTCAGTGTTGCTTTAGTGAGGGCTATTTACGAGGACATTGTCCATTCTGTTGAGGGACATTCGCCTCAACTTTTCTTATGGTCAAGGGGAGTTCTAAAGTCATTTGTGCAGGAATGAAAAGCGAGAAAGGAGAGTATTGTGTGCTGCTATTTTTGACCATTTTGGTCAGATTTCCGTCTTGAGCACCGCGATTAAGGGAATCATCGGGAGAAATGACCCCCCCTCCTCAATCATTCAATGACCAATTGACCAATTCAGTATAAGGTGCTTTTATGAAATTTCCTGTTTTTCTTTTAATTTTAAGCTAGTTCATAAAAACATGGTGGCAAAATTTGAAAAAAACCCAACCTATTTATGTTAAGCACCTGTTCTTTGGCCACATCATGGTTTAATATACAATTTTCATGATTATCCCATTATCGTGTTGTTATGCATGCAAATTCATATAAAGTAATTTAGAATTTTAATTTGAAGGCCTTTGGTCACAGTATACATGTAGTTTTTATATTTTCCTAGTGAAATTTCCGATTGTCTTTATCTCCCAGCTGTTGTATTAAACAATATAAGCATACAATTAAACTTTTTACAAAGATTTCTATATGTATAAGACAATTAAAAAAAACTATTGTTTAATATCAACCGTCAAAGAGTGGCGATGATAAGGGGTGCCAATTACTATTTAAGTTACCAGTTTTTAAATAATATAATAAAAAAAAACCTAGAAAACCAGCATCTGTCGGTTGTATTATATGCTTTAATCAATGTTTATTATTGACAATAAATTATCTAAATTTGCATTTTTGAAATATGCTAAACATGTAACAATATTCAAAGTAAGTTTGCTTTTAAAAAAGAAAATAATTCAGTATTATTATGCAAATTACAGTAGAATCTCGGTCTACGAACTTAAACAGTTCCTCGACTTTGTTCGTGAGCCGAAAAGATCGTGATCCGAATCAATTTTTCCCCATTTCAAATAATGCAAATCCAAATAATGAGTTTTTTGTCCTAGAATTTTTTTTAACATGTTATGGCTTTATGTGTGGAAATAATACAGAAAGGAAATAAATATAACAGTAATATAAGAAGAAAGCAATTTAATATATATATCATTGTTTCCATTTGGAAAATGTGTATTATTCTACTCTATTCTCTTGTTAATTATATGATTTAAATCTCAAATTAGGTCATAAACCGAGGTTCCACTTTATATAAATTTATGACATAACACGTTTAATACCTTTCCAATTTTATTTATTGGCAACATGATTTTGAAAATCTGAAGCTTGTTTTTTTAAAAAATTATATTATCAACGTTTTTATTACAAATGTAGACATTTTAACAACATGAACAGAATAAAGTTAATGAATTTGTCAAATTTCTGTTATTATTTTTCATGAAATTGCATTATGCTACAGCGCTTTATTTTCCAGTTTTGCAACAGTTACATGTAGTGATAAATTGATGTCAATACTTGGTAAATCCATTTATGATAATTTTGTAGTCATCGAGGGTAATAATTTACCTGAAAAATCGTTTTCTCCGAATTTTCTGTATGATCAAAATGATCTTGACAATTATGTTGTTGAGGAAATTTATTCGTACAAATAAGACTCATTAATATCTTTAAAAATATTTAAAAGTAAGTTAAATGTTCACGACTGCATTTAAAAAAGAAAATAATTCAGTATTATTATGCAAATTATATAAATTTATTACCTGTAAGTAGCGGTGTTGTATTTGTGGCAAAGTACTCGTGTGTCTAATCGATATTTTTACTTTTTTAATATATATAAAAACAAGAAATAATGACTTACTTGTTCAAAGAATTGCATAATGATATGAAATAAGCAGGTTGCCATTGATTATTTCTATCGAATAAGTGATACATAATTTGGAAATAGTAATGATAGGTTTTGTTGGTCTATTTATAAATATTTCTTGTGTTTTTTTATTTTAAAAAAATGCTTTAGATTATATTCCTCTAAAACTAACCATTTGCTTTTCATTTTAATGCAAATTTATAATATTGTAAAAATTATAATATTTTTATTGTAAAATTAGCCATTTTAATAATTGTTGTAGGTTAATTACACCATTTTTATACAATTATACTTTTACTTGTTTGGCATTATGTCCCATATACAGTTGAACCTGTCTAAATGAATATGCTTCGGACTATTGAAATATATGCATTTAGACAGGTTTATTTATATACTCGGATCCCAAGTCAGGACCAGAACATTTTATTGGTTTACAGAGGTACCATTTACACAGGATGCTTTTAGACAGATTCTACTGCAGACAGTTTATGCTTTTAGACAGGTTCAACTGTAGACAGTTTATGCTTTTAGACAGATTCATTTATATACTCGGGTCCCAAGTCAGGACTGAAACATTTTATGCCTTTAGAGAGGTTATTTATTTACACAGGATGCTTTTAGACAGTTATGTTTTTAGACAGGTTCAACTGTAGACAGTTTATGCTTTTAGACAGGTTCAACTGTAGACAGTTTATGCTTTTAGACAGGTTCAACTGTAGACAGTTTATGCTTTTAGACAGGTTCAATTGTAGACAGTTTATGCATTTAGACAGATTCAACTGTAGACAGTTTATGCTTTTAGACAGGCTCATTTATATACTCGGGACCCAAGGCAGGACCGGAACATTTTATGCTTTTAGAGAGGTTATTCATTTACACAGGATGCATTTAGACAGTTTATGCTTTTAGAGAGGTTGTCCAATTACACAAGATGCATTTAGACAGGTTCTGCTGTGGACATTTTATGCTTTTAGAGAGGTTATTCATCTACACCGGATGAATTTAGAAAGGTTCTACTGTGGACATTTTATGCTTTTAGAGAGGTTAATCATTTACACTAGACAGATTCTATTGTAGACAGTTTATGCTTTTATCGTGAGTACATTGTACTCGTACACCTTGAGTACATTTGCATTCAATTGCTAGTTGTACTTGGTACTCTTTTACTCGTTACTCAAATTCATTCAATGTACTCAATTACAGTCCAACACTGCGAAGTATTATTGAAACGAATTGAATTTGGCAGCGGAAAAACAGTTTATAATGCGACCATCCGAAACTTTTCTAATATTGCTTGACCATGAAAATGGGGGTGAAATTTATCCCCTCATAGCATAATCAGCAATTTCCTTGATTCGTGTCCAGTTCCCCGAAAACTCCTTAATAATGGGTTTTATGTCGAACACATGTTAAGCGAGGAAAGCCAATATGATAAAGGAAACCTTAAAAACTATATTTTGAGATTTTTTTAATATATACCCCTATGGCAATCCATGGCATTAGAGGGCGTTAATTTCTAAGTAATGGCCCGTGTCCGACTAAATTAGTCTACAATTTGCCCTATATTTTTGACTTCATCGTCATCGACCAACTTCCTGTTACATTTTTTTGAAAACCTGAAATGTCTTTTAAAGGATAAATACCTGTATTTTTAAACAGAGCACCCTCACTACCCTCTTGTTTTTTAAGGAAAACATGTGTTAAACGTAGTTAACATCAGACAACAGACACATGGACAAGCCCTCTGTTCACATATTCTTGTAGTACATGAAAATATTTTATACAACATTTGCCATATTTCCATGAAACCACTTCAATTGAAGGGCTTATTGCAACAATGTGATAAGCCACACATTTCAAATTGTTCAGGAGAGCCATTATTAAGTTTTAAAAAATTCCATAATTCTAATGGTCGATCCAATTAACAATTGTTTATGTTATCATAATCTTTAAACAGTAAAGGCACCCCTTCCAACATTCAGAAGTCAATTTAATCCCGAGGAATATTTATTACAAATTTTTTTATTACAATACCAAGATTTTTGTGGCTTATCATTATTTTGCCCAAAAATATTTTTTGTCAAATGATTTTATATAGATAGCACCAAATTGTAAAATAATTCTGTTCTTGTTTATTCATATTTTGCATGTCATTTTCATTTTTTAACTGGACAGAATTAATAATTTACTCACCATTTGAAATCTTCATTCGATTCCTATTAAACATTGGTATTTCCGACCATCTTTTTCAATTTCACTTCTCATATATTCAACATTTTTTCCTTCGATTGGTCGGATGAATTCATATTGCAAAATTGAATAAGGAATTCATATATTGAAATCTACGCGTTTTTTTTTTTTTTTTTACAAAGGAAATGCGCCTGTCTTCAAAAAAATGCATATATTCAAAAATATTTTTTCCGACTTTTTCTCTTTTCTTATTTTACATTCCCCCACTCCTTCCTCCGCTTTCATAAAGTCCTTATGAAATACTTAGCATCCAGTCAATATCGAAATTCACATATAGGTGTTTTGGATGTTGTAATAACTTTCAAATAAACTGTATTCAACAATGAACTATATGTGAGCCAGTCTGAATTTCAATATTTATATCATTTCAAACAAAGAACAATGGAATTCCAAAAAAGCGCGAGATGAAGAACAACAGCACGGGTGCACGAGATTAAGAACATCTCGTGCCGAGAATAAGAACAACAGCACGTGAGCACGAGAATAAGAACAACGGCACGTGAGCACGATATTAAGAACAGCACGTGAGCACGATATTAAGAACAACACGTGCATCTTCATAAAATGCAGGTGATTGTGACGCCACAGGTGCATTATTGAGAGACTGCAATGGCGGAAATTTGTTTTTATAATGTTATAAATAAGGGGCGCCAGTGGGGAGGGGGAAGGGGTAGGGGTAGGGGGTGACGATGGTACCCACCGTCAATACATTTCATCGATGTTTTATTCCGTGACAACCGTAGCTATATATAGAGTGTAATTTTTGCTCGCATGTTAGCCCTCATTTTGTACGAATGTGCATTTTTATTTTTTTTTACTGCCTCTTTTATCCATATATTTCTATGTTCATTTCTATGCAGTTTCCTTGAACAGAAACGAAAATCAAAGTTATTGATTATTTTTTTTTCCAATCCCTCACACCAACTGAAGAATGCTTTACACTTGAAGAAACGACAAAAAATATAGAGGTCTTGGATACGGGAACCATACAACAAATCTAATGGATAGGAAAAAAAATTTGAAAATATAAACGAATGGCCCTTTTTAAAAGAAAATAAAAAAATGCACGCAGACTGCATTTAAGACACATTTGAAAAAACTAAAAAAAAGCTCTTAAGACAAATAGTTGGTGCGTGATTTTCGGATGGCCACTTGGGGCTTGAACTCCCTGTAGGAAATTTTATTTCAATTTTGGACCCTTATCGTCCACATGCAGATTCGTTCTGTAATTCGCCTGATAAGGCCAGAGCGACAGCTACTTACTGAAATACAATTTTTGCTTACTTTTCTTTGTATACTCAACTCGTAAATTTTCATTGGGTCTTTGCAAGATGTGCAATAGTCAACCTCTCTGATTTGGGCACACAAAAATTGACTAAAAGTGTTCAAGAGACACTGAAATATACTAGTTTGCATCATTTGAAACTAAACTTAGGACCATTCAAAATGGACGTCCCCGAAATTCCTTCAAAAATTGAATCTCTCCTCCCCCCGTACCCCCTGTCCACACGGTGTCCATTTTGGCCCAAACCCTCCCCTTCCATCCCACCCTTCATTTTTATGAAAAGTAGGGTGTCCAGAAAACTTTTTGGAACATTAAAGGCTCTTCCTATAATTTCCAAGCACCTGTATCGCTATCAATTCCACTACATTTTTCCAGATTTTTATGATTAACGGAAATTTCTTGACCTCGAAAGGAAATTCCAGCATAAAATTGGTGTTAAACACAAATTTAAGCATAATTCCCGGCATTCCCTATGTACATTTGGGAGTGGGGCACATTTCTTCTGATGTCCATGTCCACTTTTCACTGACCTTTAAAACTAAATTAAACTAAAAATCCAAAAACGGAAAAATACCATCATTAGGATACCTACATGATAACTTCCTCCCCTACCCCCATTTCCACATCGTGTCCACATGCCAGCAGAATTCCACCCCCCCACACACACTACCCCCTGTTGAAGACGTCCTTGTTAAATAATCCCTTAATAAATTCATGTCATTCTTAAAATAATATTTAATTTTAAAAATATGATTTTCAAAATCATAAATTCTGACCCAGACTTTATTTATAAATTGCAAGTAGATTAATATTTCAGATTATAAATTATGATATGGTTTTCAAATTTTAATATAAATGTTGTGTTTTAATTATGCACACATTTTCATATATAATGTTAAATAGGTAACTTTGAAAGTAGGTTATAAAATTATCCTTCCTTTAAGAGCAGATTTTATCATTTTATAGTTGTCTACTACCTTAGCATATTTATTTTTCCTCACGTTTTCTTTCTCACCATGTATCCAACACTATACCATAAACCACCTCCCAAATTCAAATCAAATTTATTTTCCTATTTTTGCATACTTCACACGTGGCATCTAGCGATGTTGAAGTGTCTCATTTTGCCAAAGTGAGCTCTCATTGCTGCAATATATGTTAACTTTACCGTTTCGTTATTGTATTTTATGTTTGAATTGTGGTCGTGAATACATAGAAGAACCTAGCCCCGTACACGTACAAAACTCTGGTACTTGAGAAACATAGTGTAAATGGGATTGTAACCCAATTATGACAAGTCTGAAATATACAGCTCCATCTATATATTTTTAAAGAATTATAAATCAATAGCTTTCCACCTTTGAGGCGTACAGTTTTTTGTGTAAACTATGAGGGGCGGTCAAAAAGTCGTGCATATTCGTTTATTATTCAAAAACCAGATGTCGTATAAAAAAACTGAAATAGCTATTTTAAAAAGCAGGAAATCTGGGTTTAGGTCACTACATGGCGCCACAATTCATGAATAATTTCGAACATACTATCAAAAACAAAATGGCGTCTCACTCGATTGCGTTCACACAAGAGGAACAACGAAGTGTTACTCGTTTTTCAGTGTTGAAAGGCCTGAAACCGAGTGAAATTTATAGTGAAATGTTAGGAGATTATGGTGACAAATGTGTTTCACGAAGTTCGGTACAGAGGTGGTGATTAAACTTTAAGAAAGTACGCGAAACTGTAACTGACAAAAAGAGAAGTCTCCATTCTGCCCATGCCACAGCCCACAAATTTAACATGTTTGGGTGGGGAAACATCGAAACATCCGCCATACAGCCCCCAATATCTTTCACCCAGCGACTTCCATCTCTTTGGTCAACTAATGAAACACTCGAGTGGTCAAAAATTCCAAACAGACGATGATGTGAAACTCGCTGTTTGGCAATTTCCGCACAGCCAACTTAATGCATTTTAAGAGAGGGGTAGAAACAATCTTATAAAACGTTGGGATAAATGTGCTAACAAACTCGGGCCCCACATGGAAAATAGCAAATTTCCTACTCTTTAAAATTGCTGTTTCAGGTTTCTTGTACGACATCTAATTTTCGAATAATAAACGAATATGCAACACATTTTGACCGCCCCTCGTATATTTTGACATTTGCTACTGAGCCTCGGAGATATTCTATTACCTGTTTACATAATTGATAAATTAATTTTGTACAATTTATTTAATTTATACAATTTTATAGCTTAAAGATATTTTTATAGAGAGTTTGGTAACATTTTTGAAGATAATAAGGCAGCTTGATCCCACGTTTTCCGCTTGTCTGTGCATTTTAATTGCTTTGTTTACAAAATAATCCATCATTTTAATTGCAAGTTTCAAAACTAGGCAGATCGCCTGACCTCTATCCCCTGGTAACTCAAACTGAAAATTAAAATTAAAATTCGCCTGCCAGCAATGGATCTACTCCTAACTAAGACGAGTTGGGTGGACATCTATAAAAAATACTTAGGCAGGGGGTCCTGCATGACAAGATATCTTGATTAACTATCCACTTACTAGTTTTACTCATACATTGCAAATCAGCCATGCATTTAATCTCCTAAAGGCCTTGTTTAATTAAAAACGTTTCGTAATTTACAATTGAAGGGCTTATTGCAACAATGTGATAAGCCACACTTTTTTTTCCAAAAATAACATTTTTACATTAAACTATTCCCCAGTACTATTTATAGCTATTTGGTTGATTACATTCTTAAATTTCTTCTAGATTGAATTACAATACAGATAATCATCTTAATGCCCACATGAAAATCACGGTTTTTTTTATCAAAAACGCGATAAGCCACGAGCAAAGATGGCGTGTAA
>JAQGAE010003016.1:0-15897 GCA_034696685.1 Julus scandinavius | reverse complement strand
AACCATCTTTTTCCTTCAATACAGCTTCAAACCTTTGGAAATGGACTCTTACAAACTCTGAACATTCTCCAAAGGAAGGACTCCCCCATTTTCTATCCAACCTCCAATTTTCCAATTATTTTCGCAGCTGTCACTAGAACACACTTGCTAATGCACTAACACGAGCTCTACAGAGTGTAAACAAATAGAAGAAGAGCATCTAGTGTTGCCAACTGACAAAAAAGAGCATCCAGTGATGTCAACTGACAAAGAAGAGCATCCAGTGATGCCAACTGACAAAGAAGAGCATCCAGTGATGTCAACTGATAAAGAAGAGCATCCAGTGCTGCCAACTGAAATTCTTTCAAGCGTTTACATTATGTTAAACACCCCCTGTATGTACATGGATTATGTGCATCAAAGTATACCTGTATACTTAGTCTATCCGTGCCAGAATACATCCATTGTACCTATTTCATAATTATTCATCCGTGAGCCATAATTCTAGGAGTGGCACGCGCGATCTATCTACTTAAATGTTAACTTTTCCATCAAATCTCGAAATAAGCCATTGCGTTCTGCTTTACAAGTCATTGAGCCGAACTAATAAGACTGCGGTATTAGCGGTTATATCCTTTTCTTAATCCTTTGTCGCGAAACGACGATAAATTTTGGCGAATTTCCCTTTCAGCTTAGCGGCTATTTTTTTTCTTCTTCTTCTTCTTCTTCTCCACCCTTCGCATTATTTGCAAGCATGGCCAATGTCTTCGCCTCTTCCACTCGTCTTTTGTGGGCAAGCAGTTGACCGTTTTTCCCAGGCAAAGTGATATCCATTACGCTGTCTTGCACCTCCCATCTAATGTATTTTCCATTTCTAATTAAACAATCTCTTTTAAGGGCTGCTGAGGATGAATACTAAACAACATGGCTGACAAAACGACGCGTTGCTTGCATGCATGCCTCTGGCCCGCCTTTTCCAACGCATTCTGAAAGCAGCCACATAATCGATATTAGGCATGACAGCCACATTTTCTGTTTACCAAGATTAGTTGCATTCAGGCCTGCTAAGTTCTACAGATATTTTTCTATATAGTGTGTATAATGCAACGCTTTTACGGCCACTAAATAATTCCTTTCAGCGATCCAAATTACTGTTAGTGCTCTGGACCTCGTATTCGAGCTCAACATCATAATTCACGCCAACCTAAAACCTACACCAAAATCCAACATCTTTTTCTTATAATCATCATCTCTTCCCCTTAATAGCAGTCATTTTTTCTCTTCAGAAAATTATTACAATTTGCGCTATGTATACCTTGGACACACCTAAACTGCAAAACTGCAATATGCTGTGCAAAAGATGGGAAAACAGTTTTTTTGTAGGAAACAAAATGTTTAATTTAAAAACTAGAAGTGTGACTATTATTAGTGAAATTCAAACTTTTCTGTATATAAGATTTGTTTCTTCATGCTCAATATTTTCCTTAATTCAATTCACATAAATTAATAAAGTGGAACCTCGGGTTACGAGCTTAATCCGTTCCTTGACCCTGTTCGTGAATGAAATTCAAACTTTGCTGTATATAAGATTCGTTTCTTCATGCTCAATATTTTACTTAATTCAATTCAAATAAATTAATAAAGTGGAACATCGGGCTACGAGCTTAATCCGTTCCTTGACCCTGTTCGTGAACCGAATCAATTTTTCTCATCGAAATTAATGTAAATTCAAATAATGCGTTATATGTCCCAGACATTTTTTGTAACATGTTTTGGCTTTATGTGTGGAAATAATTCAGAAATTAAATAAATATACATACTAGTAATATTAGAAGATAGCAGTTTAATATTTATACATCCATGATTTCCAACATCATGGGAAATAAAGACACCCACGTGGTGTCGTCATACTGACGTTGCTGTGAATCAAGTTCATTTGAAGATTCTGTTTAAGAAAATTACTTTAACAAACATTGTTTCCATTAGGAAAATTATACTCTATTCTGTTTTTAATTATATGATTTGTCTAAAATCGACGTCATCAATGGATTGTCATCAATTTTTTTTGAATCCTTGAAAATTTAACACATTTTAGATGTTTCTTGTATTTAGTTAAACTTATCCGTAACATAGATGTTCTGCTGGAACAAGTAAACCAAATGCAGAAACTCGGAACTTTGATTGGTGGCCCAGAGAAATGTGCTAGAGAACTGAAGCATCGTTCGTAAAGCCAAACAACAAATGGTGTTCGTAAACAGAGACGTTCGTAAACCGAGGTGCTACTGTACCTTATTTTTACGTTATTCTTACATTGTATTAATTTTACAACTCGATTTTATATAGAAAACAGATATTAAAAAAATATCTAGAAGATGCACGAAAATTCCTAAGGATATGCATGTTTACATTATTAGTAACTTTAAAGCAATCAATAAGCGTAAAACTTTTAATTAATATGCTTTTCCTTAAATATTCCATCAATTTATGGTGCTTTGATTTCTGTAGTATCGAGTATCAAGTATTTTGTCGTAAAGTGTTTCGACGAGGGTGTTCAGTGAGGAATTTTTTCATTAATGTTTATTCATTCAACATCAATATTATTCTTATTATCCATCAGCTTGCAAAATGCATTCCTTCTAACATTTTATTAGAACGTGGATTTTGTTTTTCTTTCAATTGAATACCAGGTACAGGCAAAATTTAAAGCCTTATTTGCTTAAGACTTCTGGATAAAAAAAAAATATCCAATTTAAAAATTTCCTTTGAGCGAAATGCAACTTGAAAATAAATCAACAGCTAGTGCGTGCTTTTTTTCTACCATCACAAGATTACCAGAAAAATATAATTTCATAACGCCATACGCCTAAATGTTAGGGTAGCATGGCATAAATGGAAGAGTGATGGCGCGCTTTATCCCTGTAGGTCGTCAATCCCCCTTTTGTTTATTCAATACTTCTTTGCCTAACTACTGATATCGATTATATTATTAAATAGTCGTTTAGCAGAGCGTGCACCAATGTGGTCACGTGATTAAATCTCGACCACATACACACTTAAAGAGATAAAAAGTCTACAAAGACAGCTAGTTATACAAGTATACCATATACGCATTTATAATTGGCTGTTACTAGCCCAAGTCATGGAATGGATTTTAACCGATTTGGATAAAATTTATGCACATCAGTTTTAAACTAGTAATGCAATTTTTTGAGCATTGAATAGGCGATTTATCTAATTTTTTAAGTAAAAACACAAATTTCTAAAGGCAAAAACGCAAATTTTCTGCAATAAAGTTAAGATTTTTCTTAGGTAAAATTGCAATTTCTATTTCACTTGGGCAAAGAAGGTCCCTTAAATATGCGGCCAAAATAGTCCACCCCAAGATTTTGAACCTAAATCCTCCCTTCCTTTCTCCCCCCCCCCCTAAAAAAAATGTGATGACATATACGGCCTTGGGCTAACGTATCATCATAAAATGAAGCTGAAAATGCTAATTATAAATTCATATCCAAGACTTCGATGTTTAAGGGTATGTAATAATTCAAGTGAACGGCAATAAACGGTAATAATTCACATATGTTTTCTTGATACGCTTGCTAGGCTTAACCAATTCAGTTTAGGGTTAACTAAATTTAGGTTTTTATGTAAACATACAAACCGCATAAACCTAACTATGCACACAGCTACTTTATGGTTTTTTAATCGAAAGCTCGGTTAAACCTATCCGTATCATAAAACTAAGCTGTTTTGAATAGAAAAGGACGATAAATACTAAGTCAAGGCATTTGAGTTTTCATTTTATAATGCAATTCTCAAGAATTATTCAGTGTTCGTATTTATTCAAGAATAATATTCGTCGCACCGTCCTTTTGTTTTTATACCGAATTTTATCAATTTTATCTTATCTAAGATTATTTAATCTCCGGACTATTAGAGCTGATTCCAACATGAGCTGAAACGACTTCAATCTTTTTTATTATTATTACGTGGATGTTATATAGCAAAGCGTTTCTATTCAATAATGCACAATAATCTGCTAAAATTGCAACCAACTTCTGCTTCATTATCAGTGCAACCGAATCCAAAATTAGTGATAGCTGCCAATAAAGTGCAGAAATCGTCATCATCGATGAGGGTGAAGAAAAAGTATATAATTGATTTCTTAATTAAACGTCGAAGGATATATTTGGAGATAAGCTGCAAATGGACTTTATTTGGATGCGAGGATATAACCTTATGTGATTGTTACATTTGGGGTAAGTTATCGTGCAATTTCATTAATACGATTTAGCAAAATCCGAGGGAACGGGCTTCAGGAAGTCGTTCGAATGCCAAAAATAAACTACAAATTTTATAAATTGCAAACTTAAGCTGCCATTTCTATTTGAAATTATACTTCATGCCTCCAAAATATCATAAAAATGAAATGATTAGAATCACGAGTAAGAAGATGATTTGGTCTGGTTTGGTAAATAATTGTGAGAATCTTGGAAAACACATTCAGGAGAGTCGTTACAAGTTTTGAAAATGAATTGGAACCATATATTAAATTTATATAACAATACTTTTCTGAAATGGAAAAATGCAGAATTATGGTCGTAAAATGTTGATTGTATTATAAGTGCCTTTATGTATAATGGCATACGACCAGAATCGTATTTTTTATAAATAAAAATTATAGTGAAAATGTTACTAAACATTAAACATGTCTTTGAACACAGAACTGTAGTTTATTTTTTCTGCAATTTGATCATATATGGGTTTAAGATCATGTAGTAAAAAAACTCTACATGTAGGAAATTACACAATAATAAAGTATACTTTAAATAATTATGTGTCGCATGTCCAAATTAGCCTGTATTCGTTTAATACTTTCATGTTTTTTAAAGATATTTTTAGTGCAAAAGGAATAATACACTAAAATACCCAATTTTTAATTAACAGTTGAAGTTTTAAAGTAATAATTAAAGAACAAATTAGAATATACGTTCCAATAAGTTTAACTAATATCACTTAATTGCGTATTTTAGAGTAAAAATTAATACTTGATTTTAAAATATTTTAAAAAAAATGTTTACCTTTAAAAAGATGCCGAAAAGTGTTACAAGGTGGAACCTTTATTTGTCCTTATCTCTGCATGTTTACCAAGGCATTATCAATTAATTGCTAAAGTTGACAATCTATACAAGGCAAATATAATTGAGATGGAACAGTAGCATCACTGCCTGAAACGCAAATTTTATTTTTATGTTTTCAAATTGCATTATGTGTGTTTGTGCTACCAAGATATAAACGTGAATAAAACATAACTGTAAATTGCTTATGCACGTCGTTTACACACTTGGCTTTCACAAAGAGCATAAAATGAAAAAAAAAATAACCGCTTTAAAAAAGAGACCAACCGAAGATAACAATGAAAGCTATGGAAACAATACGTGTGTGCTTACTTAAAACTAACGGCCTGAAAGAGTCTGTATAGAATGGACAGTTTTCTTGGTATATCTTTACACTTTATAAGTAACCACTATGTAACTACATTTAGACGTGTATGCAAAAGAGGACATTTTGGCTGATATGAAATGCAATCCTAAACCCTGCATCTGAAATGTGGAGAAAAAGTCGAGATAATAACAGTTTATGGCACATTTATTATTCGCTCCAGAAATGGTTTGCAACTTTATGCAGTATATTATCACCTAATTATGAAAATTATATCCGTTATGTTTGTTACCATTGCAGGTAACGTGGGCTTAAACTGTTAATAATTTGAAACTTTCTACATCTGACAAATTTTGTAAAGATAAGTTACAAATTATCAACTGAAAATGGTTGCATTGTAATTGTACTTATTTTTCATATTTTGTTACTATGGAGTATAACTCAAGAAATGAAGAAAAAAAGTTATGAAACATCAACTTTGGCTTTAAAAAATTTCAAATTATGTCTACTTGCATCATAATCCCTTAGACAATTTCAATTCTTCAAATAAGGTTGACAGGCATGTCGCCATAGAAGATAATAAAAATAAAGACATGCTAAAACCTCTTGGATGCTTTTATGCCAGCAATTTGTTTAAATATATGATAATTCCATTTGATGGTAGCAATAATGCAACATGACATTTATTGGGGGGTCATCCATAAATGACTAACAGCTAGCTCTAGGGAATTCAAATATTATTCACTAATAAGAGGCAGGAGGAGGAAAAATCTTCATTGACGTCAAAATATCTTTGAATTTAAACAGGGTGCCCTCAAAGACTTCTAGCCATCGGTTGGTGCAAACCAAACAAATAAGGGAAAATAAATTCCCTGACTACATTTTATTTATTCCGAAAACAGTTTGGAGGTGTGAAATTGTGAATGGCTGTCTATTTTAGACACGAACGTTCGTGTGAGGGGGTGTGATAGAGAATCAGAGTATAAATGACCAATATTCAAAACATTGCGGTTGTCATGGTACATAGTGATATTCCCTGACTTTCAGTCGCTGGGGGTGATTTTCAAACAATGCGTTTTCCATGGTTATATAAGATTTAAGATGGCTGTATTAATACCAAAAATCACTAGGGTATGCCAATTCAACCGCTGCCAATTGTCACTGCGACCCAACTTAGTCATAATAATGTGGTTTGAGCCAATAACTCAAGTTTACACTACGTGAAATTTTGCATAAATAATGGTATCAAACGCTAGATTGCGTAAACGGATTTTATGGCGTCTTATAAGAAATATAAAAGTTGGATTTATAGTTGTCTTTTACATGAAAAGTATAGGACAAAAATATTCTAACTCACTAACACATCATAATATCTAATTGTAAATACTGTATGATAACATAAAAGTATACTAGTATAGGGTATATATATATACACCACAATATATGCAGCATGCATGAAATCAGTGCTTGACTTTAAAAGTAGTGTATTTCTTGTTTAGGGGACCTTTCATGATAAAAAAGTGAAGTATGTACAGTATGTAATTGTATTTCGAATAAAAATGGTTTGTTCCAAGAATTTTCGTTCACTATATAGCAAGGAATAGTACCAGTCAAAATATGTTTAAAAAAACCGGATATAACAGGGGTTACATATTCGCAGAATAAATCTTTAGTCCAGTCAATGAAAAACTTTAGAAAAAGATATTCCATTGATCGCTTGAGTACAACTAAAAAATTGTGCAAATTATTGTCCGTATACTGTAGAACCTGTCTAAATGCATGGTTTTTTTTTGTGATCAATGAAAAATATGCTTTTAGAAAGGTTTAGCAATTTATACACGGGTTACCAAGTCGGGACCGACACATATGCTTTTAGAGAGGTTATTCATGTACACAGGATGCATTTAGACAGGTTCAGGATTTTTAAGTTATCTGATCATGTAAATTTGGTATTAATTAGTGTATCTCTAAAAATTATTGATAAAATCGGTGACAATGCGTCATGGTCATATGTGGCTTAAGAAGAAATTTGAGTTAGGCATGTTGTGAGGCTTAAATGCTTTAACACATTTGGGGAAATACTCATCAATGAGAGCCTATCGTTAAAAATAAACTACAATGTATTTTACAATATATCACGGACTTGTATAATAACAGGATGTTTCCAAGCTATAAACGGTATTACTGTTTCTTAAAATAGTTTTTGACTATACAAGTGTATAAAACGCTATGATTTACGAAAAACTCACTTGAAGAGAATTTTGCGTCCCTGTTTAAAGTTTCATAAATAAAACAACAAAATATGATTGGTAAATTCGTGGTACACAAATGTATAAAGAAATGAAAATTTACGTTAATAAAATTTCAATGACCACATACTTAAGAAAAATTTTCATCTCGTGGCTTGATAAAATAGATAACTGGGAGAATGAAAGATTAAGTTACTCAATATTGCTGGCACTCTCTTAAGATATAAAAAATAAGTTAATATAAGAAGAATCATAAAAGAGCACCTTGAAAAACATGCAATGAACATCACCACGCGTAATTTGCAAATATTGCAACTAAGTCAATTAGGTTTTCATTAAGTGTCTGGCGGTGGGGGAAGATATAAAAATATTTATAAGTTATTCTAGAAAAATAGCTAGCCTCCAGACAAATATAAGTTTTTAAGAGCTCCAACACATTCCACCACGTACGCTCAATAGCAATTCAATAAGAAAATATTGAAACAATAATATGAGCGCCGAATCCACTGAATATTTAATATTTAAATGGATAAGCTGTGAGGTAGCAAAACCATTTCCATTTTCACTCGTCATTCAGAAACGAGTTGTACACATTCATGACGCCTAGTTACAGAAATTTTCAGAGACGACAAACAGGCCAGTCGATATTCTTGCTTCCATAAGGAATATGTGAGCACTGGTCGTAAAAATAAATTACAATAATTGTGTGTGCACATTGCGTTTTTCCAATCCCTATTCTCAGAGGTAAAATTAGCTCGATGTAAGATACTTCGTTTTTGCCAAGTATTAAGCACACAAAACTCACGTCCTCGTATCTGCTTATTAGCATATTTTTGCAATCAATTGCGTTATTAAAGCTCACGAACCAAAAAAAAATAATAATTGCATCTAGAACAAAATAAAAGAAATCTGGCAATGGAAAAATCTTGAGAACGAGTGCTTGCTTGACATGTGCGTCATAAGAGGTTTAATGGGCTTCACTATAGAATTCATTTAGACAAATTTAATTAATAGAGTCACGAGGTCCTTTGGGGATGCACATTGTTAGACCAACAATACATTCTGGACGACTGCATTCATTTTCATGCAAATAACTTTCAAACTTATTTGCACTTTCATTTCAACCGTGGTAATTTCTAAAAACCATGAAATGGGCCATTCCAGAGCGCTAAAATTAAACAAGCGTATAGTAGGAGCAAGTAACATAGTCTCCCCGATGAATTAAACAATAACACTAAATGCATAATATTTCCTTTCATCGTATATATGAAACATCATGAAATGGAAAACACATTCAAAAATTTTAGTTAACACATACCTGACCTTAATCCTTCGTCACACCTCCTCCTCATAAACTTTGAAGGGTTATTAGAATGGTTTCGAATGAATATATACATTCGTGCAGTTTATACTTTACTCTATACTTCAGTGTATACTTCTACTTGAACTCGTAGAGAAAACAAACTTTAGCTGTACTGTGTTTACTTTCAACATTTTAGGTTTATGTCACGAAATGCACATGCTTGCTGCTAAAATGGTTATTTTATTTGCAGCAGGAAATTTGGAATTTTATACATTTTCTTCTGCTGCCAACAGAGACAGACGTTTTCCTATCTTCTATGAGAGATATTGATAGGATTCTGCGAGGACTCTGCTGTTTATTCCCACAAGGAATTCAATAGAGTATAGCAAACCTAACACAATCACACTTGCAATCTACATACGCTTACACGCAAATCCTGAGCTGGCACATCCTAGGCGAACCTAGGAGGTCCATTTGGATAAATTATATTACTTTTGCATAACTTTTTAGTACAGACTAGCGTGGATAATCTGAGCTAGCGTGACCCACCTCATGTAACCAAAAATACTGATATTTCACTAATTTATATTGTGATTTTATCAAATTTTTAAACTTTTAATGTTGGATAATGCCATATGGAAAAGAAATGCATTTCAAAATGCACATGGATTCAGACACTGAAATACATTTTCAGTGTCTCAATCTATATGCATTTGATGAAAATAAAAATCATCTATTTACTTTAAGGCTAATAAATACATTTGCAGAAGCAGAATGTTTAGAACAAAAATGCATACAGTGCATGTTAAACTTCCTGTTTTTAAAAGTTCTTGTCAGCATTATCGCAATTGAGAATGTGAATTTCAAAATGCCATCTATAAGCTACTTATCTAGATGAAATGTATATGCTTTTGGCATACGTTCTAGTAACCACATTGAACGTGCCAGATAATTAACATTTTGTACATATCTGTGTTCGGCATGAAACTGCCAAGAATACACACTTCAGAATATGGTTGAGTATTCATTGTGATAAGTACTGCAGATATGTAATCTGCTTATACCCAAGTGAAATCTACATTGTGTATATTGTCCAAACTATATATGCAAACCAATTAGCACTTCAAGACTGTAATTTAGAGAAATTGTAGAATTATTCAGCTAACCAAACTCCCAACTGTTTTACTATCTCAAGAGGTTTGTTTATCATAAATTAATTAAATCAAATTCAATGAAAGGACGAGTTTTAAAATTACACAACATTGCGTTTATTGAGGTAGAATGTCAAGGGATTGTCTGCAAGCAGTAATTATATTCATACGACTATCTAAAACACGTTTGAGATTCTGAATAAACAGAGCATTACCTAGTAAAGATTAACACTAACAAGAAAAGTTAATTTCAAATTCGAAAATGGAAGATATTATATGCGATCAGAACAATATTCTGAACTAAATGTGTCTCCTGAAACTAGAGGTAAGACACATCTTCACATATATGAACCATCTTTTGAAAATAACGAAGAAAATCAATTGTTTAAAAGAACATTATGAAAAAAAGGTTAATTTACAAAACTTTATGACACAATAAACCCAATGTCGAAAAATGGAATGAAAGATGATTTTAACCCAGATGTAAAGTGTACCATTCCTTGAATGTCACTGAGATTAGATCAATTTATAGAGAACAAGAGTGCCAGTAAGAGTTTTTACCAATACATCTGGAATATTAAATTGCAATTCTACATAAGCCGTCACATAGCAACAAAGGACTATACCAATATAATATCAGCAAAGTTTCAAACAATTACTTTTCAATACAAATTTTATAGAATCGTACGTGTCATCCTAAAATGCGAGTTGAAATGCACATATAGGATAAAAAACGTTCACAGTGTCCTCGTCCTCACATTCATAATCCATCAGTGTATATATATATGTGCTCTGTAAGCCCATACAAATGGGCGAAGACTACTTCTGTCATGCGATTGTGTCAAAACAATCGATCATCCGGAGACATTTTTCACAAAAAAATCTTCTTATATGGACAATGTAGATGATCACACATTTTTAGGAGTGCGCTTGACATAAATGGCAACAAACTCAGCGATACATTCCTGACTGCATGAGAAAGCATCCAGCTGGGTTCCAAAATGACCAAATCCATCACAAGTACGAGAGTATTGGGCAACGAAGCTATGGGTACTTGGTGCTAAGATAACAGAATTGATAAGAATAGTACTATAAATGCAAAACTTTGGGGGAAAACCAGCCTGAAGCATGTGAAATTGTGAATGATGATATTATCCATACTACCTCATTATAATTACAATAATTCGTGAAGGAAAACAACAGGTGGTTGTATTATTAGTAAACACATATGCCCAGTCCTTTTTTAAAAAAATGAATAATTTGGCGAAAAATGTACCACTTGTCATCACACAAGTGGCCTTCCTTCACTGGCTCTTCAGGAATAGGGATGGACATCTCTGATTTAAGAGATCGTTTATACTTGTATGTACAATATAAAATACACGTGTATAAAAATGAAATTCTGTATTCCATCAATCCACTCAACTATTAAGCCTGTAATATACATGTACATATTTGCCAATAAGCACACATGTTGTTGGAAAATTGCACAAAGTTTGCATCTGACAAATATTTTTGAAAGCACATTTCATGGTAAATTAAACTGCATAGATTTCCAAGGAGTATGTTTATTGTTTTTCTAGTAACACAATTATCTTCAGGCTATATAGGGACTATATTACAACATCCACAGATGATACACTTCCCAAGAATTTTATAGCGATGGAACAGCATATTTGAACAATGTGAGCAATGAAACCTCCATTGCTGATGTCTTTAGGTGAACAGCTGTCCATGAGCTACTTATTGCACTAAATAATCATCAAGATTTGTTATAAGCGATCTTTGGCAGTCAAAGGAATGTAACATTTGCTAGCACTAAGAATGTAATTGCAGTTTGTCGGAGATATGGAAGTCAGGGAATCAATGACTACAAATTTCTGTCACCAGCAGACAGTAATGAACAAGTAATGCACACATGTTGCTATAATGAATTGTTAACAAAAGCACGTGTTTAGAAGTGTATTATTATAAGTATTTTTAAATGGTTGGCATTTTCAAGAATGTAGGTTATTTGTACCAGAGGTTATGCACAGACTGCAAAACATTTATTTAGCTTAATATGGTTTCCAAATAGATCAAAACAGTCATACAATTTAAAAATATCATTGGAATTAAATAAAGGTACGTCACAGAACAACACTGCAATCAATCTTTCAAAATCATTAGACATTGCGTCAAATAACAACATTGAATTAGTTGGAATAACAACTATTTGATTAAGCCAATTTATTATTCTTTAATTACTGAACATGTTAAAAGAAACTATACAAAATATAAATTGCAATCAATGACGATGATTAATTGAAATACACCTGACAAATGTTTGCCTCCAAAAAAAAGTTATAACTTCTCAAGTCACTATTTTACTAACCACGATGAGAATTTTTATTTTTAATGTCTTGAGACTTAAACTTTCCGTTCTTCCAAAAAAAATCGATCACAGATTCAAATGTCGAATTTAAATGAAAAGAAATTTAATATCTTGATTTTTAGACATTTACACAATACTATGTTTATTTAATTTCGAAGTTTATATTAGGCCTTCTCAGCTTTCCTAAAATATCATAGAACAAGATTTGCATAATCAAATTAATTGTTATATTCGTCTGCCTTTAGTTGTGATATATGGAAATCTAAAACAAGTAAATCGCTGTTCAGTTAGGGTAAATATATTGTTGCTTCAAGCCAGAATTCAATTTCATACATGTATATTTCATAAATGCAAATCAAGAGAGTAAGTATAAAATTAATATTTCTATAACATAATTTTCGCTTCTACTAGCATTGAAGGGCTAAATGCAAGTTATTTGGCCTTTCGATCGATTTTCCTCAGAATTAAAATATTGTCATAATATTTGAGGCATTTAAAGTGGATGTCCTCTTAATTCTAAATAAATTCGCATATATAAATTCCCAGAATGTGAAATAATTCAAATCTAAAAAAATTATTATCAACTATTAAAAATAAAGCTTGTTTTATGAAATATCGTATTGCATTGACAAGGTTTGCATGTATCTGCATACCTGCAAAAGGTAGGTAGGAAATATGATCTCTTTTAATGCATTAACATTAAAAATCATTCAAAGGAATTGTTGAGAGCATATGCATATATATGTTAAAAAACATTTTCATGGAAAAAGTCTTCAAATAAAATTTATGTGCCTTGAGTTTATTTACTTAGCTCGTATTTATAAATGTATATAAAATATTGCATTTATACGCACCACGCTTACTTCTCTAATGGCACTAAAGGTGGTCTTAAAGACAATAACGGCAATGTAAAAAATGCATGAATTTTTTATTTACATTAAAAATGATTTTAACTACAAAATTATATTCCCTTGTGTAAAATGAAAAAATGTTCCAATATTTTTCAATTTATTTGTTAAAAAATAAAATGATCATAATGTTCCTGTATCTTGGGCTATATTAGAATTTTCATTGACAAATTAATTAACCCATACAAAAATGACATGCAGAAATTCTGCAGAAAATATTCCCATTTCAATTTTTGCATAAATGTTTATGCAGGCTTATGTAAAATTTCTGAATAAACTTGTTTGCAAGCATTAACTGCATAATTACTTCGTCAGGTTTACTGCAGAATGTCTGCATAAAAGAAATGGTTTAATCTTTCTGCAAAATTTTTTGTTCAGAAATTAACATACAAAATGTAATTCGAAAACCATTATGCAGAATAGTTGCATAAAAAATAAACAATTATTCTGATGAATTGGTTATGGCAAAATATGTTCTGTAGAAATCTACCTCTAAACTAATAAACTCCTCTAAACTAATAAACCCCTCTAAACTGATCAACTCCACATTTTGTGAGTGGATAGGGTCCAGAATATGCAGGTTCCGACAATAGAATGTGTGGTTGGATCAGATGATATTTTAACTAATAACTATTCCTCGTTTTTGACAACAACATACTAGTAGCTAACACCAATTCTATTCTCAACTCCTTGTTCCATTTCCTGTTCTATTTTCCTGTTCCATTTTTCAAAATTAGAACACTGTCATATGTTGGCAACTGCCAAAACGCACAACAAATTATCTACCTAACGCCTATAATGCATTGCAATTAAACACTAACATAACAGAATGCCATAGAAATTGCATTTTTGACTCAAGAAAAGTCGCACCTTTAATGTAGAAAAATGCATTTTTACCTTAGAAAAATCGCACATGCTAAAAAAATTCCATTTCAAGAGCCCATTTAATAGAATTCCCCTTTATATTTTGCCGAACCGAGTTTAAATTTGTAAAAATGTTGGATTTGAAGGAGGGAGAGGGGGAATCTATCCCTAAGATCCCCCATGTATACGTCCTTAGACCATGTCAATTCGATTAAAATATTTGTTCAATTATACATTGATTTTTAGAGCATACAACATACATGTATTCCTTATCGAATATTTATCACCAACATGTTTTATCTTACATCAAAATAGATCTACGTATCTGATGGACAACCACTACTGACATTGTGATAGTTTATTCCATTTGCCTCATTAAAAATGTGCATTTCATTAAACTTAAACGCACGAATCACACATGGGCAAGAACAAGAATTGTGTTTGTGCTCAAGAGCGGAGAATTTATAACGATTTGTCTGCATTGGACGCATCGGGTTCACGTATCTTCCACAGCCAGAGCTGTGGACATTTTAATTAAGATAGCAGGCTAAGCTGGAATTCGACCGCCACTACCACACTTCAATTCAATTAAACGCCACTCAAATTAAAATATACCCTTCCTTTTCAGCTGTGCAATATTTTGGAATTTTTTCAATATTTCCATCCAACGCCAATCCTTCACCGCAGCTAAAGACGGATTTAATTAGATTTCTGGACGTATTTCATTATTGTCAAATTCAGTAGAGCGAACTGAATTCTAATGAGATCTTTAAGCGTGTACGCAGCTAGAATCTTGATATTAAATCGAAATCAGTTTTGCATGCACAAGTTAATGAAAATTATTTGTAGCTGAATGTGGCGCCACAAAAGACGGGTACACAAAATGTCAGAATATCAAACTAGATTATATTGCTAATATTACTGTCTCATTAAAGCGTTAAACGACCGGTCTCCGCATCATTTGCAGTTCATCAGTCCTACCATATATTGGCTCCCATCTGACTAGCAATACTAGGTTTTCTTTCATTGTGACATTTTAAAAGTGATTCATTCATTGCATCTTCTATCGTTCAGAAAAGGACGAAAGAAGTCTCAGATAAATGACGTTTTGTACACTTAACTTCTTTGAAATTGGTACAACAAATTCAACATTTACCATGTTGTATACATACTACATTAAGATTATCACATTCTAGTGATTCTACAATAGATTTTCTTGCCGGTGAGCTTATGCAATTATCGTCTAAACGTTTAACACCAACATTTTGCCGTAATTCCCAAATTAATCTGAAAACCAGTGTAGCGAATAATAGGATGAGCCATAATAAAAACACATGCACTATACGCAATGAAGAAAATAAAACTGAAGTAAGCCTTCTTCGTGGGTAAAAGCAATTTGCAATTATAAGATATTCAACATGATCTGTGTATATATACAAGAAAACTGGATTCGTGGTTTCAAACAAGGAAAACTATTGAATTTTGAAAGGTTTTCAAACTAATATTGCTCCATTGGTCCTTAGATTTGAAAAGTACCAACATATACGACAACGGCTACCTTAAGCTGGATCACAACCCTATCACTTTCAATGGGTGAAATTTTAAAACACAATTCCAGCCAAACCAAAAG
>JAQGAE010003015.1:0-15898 GCA_034696685.1 Julus scandinavius | reverse complement strand
AGGGAAAGTTTTTATAATGATAACCTAGGCCATTGTTGCTTGTGTACTACATTTAGGGAAATGTACATTTTGACTTTGAAAGTTTTTAAAGACCATTCCCGTAAATGTAAAATATTTCAAAAATGGAAATCAACCAGAAACCCATTGAATTCGTTAGAACATTTAAATAAGCTTACAATGTCAATACGAATGGGCATTGTCCGTTTAAATCACCTGTGGTATAATGAAGATTTCATTATTGAAGCATTTCTAGATGCTTATCGCAAAATGGAATAAAAATATGTATTGCTTTTAAAAATGATTATAATAAACAATCTGTCTTAAGTTTTTGTATTTTTTTTTTCTTTTTTCTTCAATATACACCATAGAAGGGTAAAGCAGAAGGGTGCTGCACAGGTTAACTGAAATTTCAAATAATATTTGAAAAATATCATCAAATAAGCCTTAAACAGACTTCTAACGGCCTTTTTGTAAGCCGCCATCTTGGTTTTTTCAAAAAAGGGGCGGGGCCAATGTGAAACCACGTGACCGCCATTTTTCCGAAGTGGGCGTGGCTTAAAAACCACGTGATCGCCATTTTCCCCTAAAGGGGGCGGGGCCTCGGCGGCGAAAATTCAGCGTAGCCACGCCCACTACGCCGTCTGGGCACCCTATTACTACTAATATGGTACTTACAGAGCTTGCTGCCATTTTGTTTCGTTTGGAATGTGCGTTTGTATGTTTGGCAGGCCAAAAACCAAATGCAGACGACGTCGACTGGAAGCGCACGGAAGTAGAAAAACACGTAGTTTCCGGTGCGCATGCACGCATCACTTTTTTTGTGCATTTTCGTCTGCAACGCACAAAAGTGCGGCAAGTGTGTCTGGGGCATAAAACCTACTTGTTAATCTACCGCAAAGAGCAAGGCAATAGCGCCATTACTTTTTGAGTATAAAATTAAAAATGAAGTGGCTCCGATCGATGCCAGCAGGGCTGAAAGGGATGTCAGCAGATTTTGGAAAATTGTACTCATGAGTAGTAATGCTGACTACGATTGCAGTGGAATCATATTCTAGCATAAGTAGACTGTAGAGTACAAAGTATTACTACAAAAAATGTAAATAAAAACATTTCCAAATGCTTCCAAACTTCAGCCACACCGGTTGAAAAACACTGCTTTATATAGAATGTATTTGTTTTATGGCCAACTGCAGTAACTTGGCACCAACATATAGCAACACAAACAGTATTTATGGCGAATATACATCTCCATGAATGCGATTGTATCTTAGTTTGCAATTTCCGTACTTTGTGCATTGGATTGTATATCGCGTACACCTTGCATTAATATTTTTTTCGCAGATAGAATTTCACAAAAAAAAATATTCCTGAAATATATTTCTCAAGATAATTTATTGAAATGCGGAGTTTAGTTTTGTCACTTCAGGGCGAGACACGGAGGTGGTGGAAATTCAAAGTAAGAGATTTCATCATGGTCCATTCCGTTAACAGAATTTCCACCCTCAATCGTTTTGCATCCCTATCACAAGGGAAAAAGCGCAGGAATTACATTGCAAAATTCAAGAATTCAAGTAGGCACAATGGCTGAGGCAGTTTGCAGATGTGTATACATTGACCATTCATTTGCCAGCGTTCGCCACCCAAGCAGGGGAGAAAATCGGACGAAGAATGTCAACACACTCACTTAGGACGTATACTATACATTGGTCATTCAACTGGGACCACTTTGCCTTTCACAGAGTCCATTTTGCAAAGTAAATTTCCCGTCGCAAATATCATGCGTCAGTGCGCCAGAAACCACCCAAAAAAGTCGAGGAGCTTAGGCAATAGGCATGGACATACATAGGAAAGAAATCGAAAAATGAAAGACTAGTCAACATAAAAAAAGAAAGATGCGCCGCGAATACGGGACAATAAAGTATTGTATGTTAAGTCAGTAAATCTACTTAGTTTAAAGTCAGCAGAAAGCCAGAATTCGCATGTAAAGCTTGCCAAGCTCCCATGTAATGGCAGAGTAATCGATTAGAAACAGACTAGAATAACAAAATGCTTTCGCAACAGACTTTCGGTTGCAAATGCTACCACGTGTTTGCTTTCTGGAATGGATTTTTTATCCCATCTTTTTTTTTTTTCGTGAGATTCAGATCAAGTAAATCACTTCATTATTTCCTTTATTTTTTTTTTTTTGGGTCTGCTAAGTACACACTGCGGACCCGCAACACTCCAACGCCTAGCGCCCACCCGCAGGAAAGAAAGCGTTCTGCGGAAAATAGCGAGTGGAATAAGGTCTTAAAGGATAATTTCGTTTATTTTCTTAAACAATGAAATTGGGCGGCGTTATAGACATGGAAGTGAAAGCGTCGTAAAATGCGGAAGTTGCTTTATGAAAATAGCATTAGTGGTGACGTTAATTTTTGCGGCATGGTGATGGACGGGAATGGCTTCTGATGCTTATGCATTAAATATATTAGCGGAACTTGACAGTTCGTTTCCAGTAAGTCATGCTGATCTTACCGGGAACCATAGTTTTTCTCACTTCCTATTAAAATAAATCAAATTACAAATGCAGTTATATCACGATAATAACAGGAAAGTTAATAGCAAAACACACATCTTGTATGTCGGAATAGTCTCATATTAAGGATGGTCCAGCGTAGGGCAGCCACATTGCGCGAGTGTGACAGAAATACTCCACTCTCTAAATTGGGACACTTTGTGGTCCAGACGCGATTCGTTATCTATGTGGTTATTCAAACGTTTTAATTATTCTTGTAATTCACATCTAGTTTCACATATTTTAACACTTATAACGACCACTTTAGGAGTTGACATAATCACTCAAATCCTTTGACCGAGCTTCGTGACAAGACGAATGCTTACTATTGGTCCTTTTTTTTGCATGCGATTAGACGATGGAAAAGCCTTCCTGGAAAAATCCAGATTTAGTAAAAATTCAATTTAACAATGATGTCTAAGTCGCTATTGACGTTGGTCATGATTGGGTACGACCCCCTTAACATATGGCATTTATTTGCCTACTGTAGGGTACTGAGTTGAATTGAATTAAATTGATATAGGCTAATTACCCAAATTAAAAATATAACAAATGTTATTCGTTTTTAAAATATAGTTTATTGTGTTTTCTTTAAATAATATCGATAAAAACGCCGTGTTTGAAATGTAGAAAAGGGGCAAGAATGTGTATTTAATGTACTGGAAAAACGCTGTTACATGTATCAGAAATTGGGCATAAATACACTTGTGGACGAAATTGAGTAGACACGTCAATATTTCATCTTTCAATTACTTCCTGCAAAAAAAAAATTCCATGTCAGCTACCTTGACCGTGGGTTTTTTCGTTTTTCACAGTTGTATCCAGGCAAAAGCTTGGATAGTTCTCAACAGGTTTTGGTGAGATGGAAGATGGGGTGATGGGGGATAGGGTCCAGAATCTTAAGGTAAACTATGCATATTACTTGAGTATTAGCAAGGCCGTATGTTGTCAATGTTTTGGGGAGAGGGAGCGAGTGGAGATGGGGAGAGGTTCCAGAATCTTGGGGTAAACTATTTACGATCACCAGTATTATACAATGCTTGACAGAGCCACGAATTGGCCCAGGTGAAATCGCACTTTTAATGCAAACGTAAAAGGTTTCATTTCTACATCTAAGTTGGTATGAAAAGACTCAAACAATTTATAATGCACCTTATCCTAACGCATTACCACGCATCAATGCATGCTGTCACCACCTATATAATCTATATTCATTTTTATATAATGATGTTAGTGGTCACAGGAAGCGTTACAATTTTCAAAGCATTTAGATTTCTTTCGCAAGCTTTGGTTCCCTGCATTATTTCGTTTGTCTGGAAAAAAAGTTGTCGATCAAAGTTTTCTGTATGTAGGTTCTGCATGCCATTTTCTTAGCTTGGCATCACATTTTTCCTGACTCATTCTAGCTTTCTATGGATTGCGGAAAAAGATAAAAAATCCCTCTTGCACACGCAGAACAGGGTAGGCAGGGCCAAGTTTAAAAATGAGAGATGAGTCGTAGGAAATGTAACTGCATGGGTGAAAAAATGGCACGCATTTGGGTTGGGGGTGCCGATGCATCCTTTACTTATAACAGCATAAATCAAGCGAGATTCTCTGTTGGCCAATTCGTCACCCACAAAAAAGACAAGAAAAAGGGGGAAATCGATCTAAGGCACAATAAAGTCTGCCCCTCACTCTCCCACAAAAAAACTACATCGATTTGAAGAAATATTCCGCAACCACCCCATTGCGAGCCTGTCACAGCACAACTTTACCAACCCCCTCCCCTTCCCAGACGTCTCCTCTTTATTCTTGTTTTTTTGTTTGGGCATTTTAGATGCTCCAATACCTTCCTCCCTCAAATCACTCCAATATCAATGACTTGCTCGAGCCCTGCATTTTGCGCCAGGCCTTGGCTGACAAGTAGATACCCTTTTATGCGTTGTTTAACACACAAAAAACTAGAAATACTTTGCCAATTTGCGCGTCGTTTCCCAGTGGGTGACACGAGGCCAACGCCCTCGTAGTGACTAGGCAAAATGGGAGGCAGTGGCAGGCGAAAGACTTATAAATAATATATGTTTTATCGAAAACAGATGGAAATTCGTGATGTGCTGACGTTCCGCGTGTGGTAATAGGCGTGGTGGGCTGGCACGTGAGCCTAGTATTTAGATGATAACTGATTTTGGGATCCCCATTTCACATAGGTGTTTTCAATCAGAACAGTAGCCAAAGATTCTAAAGGGTTGACGAGCTTTCAAACAATGTACAAAAATGTATTTATTATTCTGCTTTTCATAACTTTTAGCACGACATACAGCTAAGATGTTTTAGGCATCATAATTGACATTAAATATGGACAACAGATAGATAGAACTTATTTATCACAAATGCTAAGCGTGTTTTCCTGATGACGTGTTTCCTTATATTACATATATACCCCTAATTAAAGTTAAATGCAATCTTTAATTAAGGTTAAATGTAGGTGTGCTTTTCCAGATACATTAGGTGCAATAAAATTCTAATTATATTTTAAGGGCACGAGCCGAGGTTTCTTTAATATAATTGTTATACTATATTACTATATATCAGTGTGCCGCGAAGGGTATGCAGATTTGCTGCGCAATTTTGCGAAAATGTGGAAAACATCTTTATATACAAATTTTAAAAAGAAAACATTAAAAATATTCATCATAAAGCAGATTATTCAAAACGTGACTATTCTTCACTTCACTGAGAAAAAACTAGAAAATCTCTTAGTATGAAAACGTACAATGTGCCGTGACAATTTTGACGGTTGTTTTACACAATGAATATTTCTATTAGTGAATATTCCTTAAACCTCTATATTTATATATATACATGTATATATATGACGCATAAACACTAGCTTAAATTGCTATAAAGGATATGATGATAAATACATGTGAACAGATTACACACCAGTCTTTTGGTGCCCCATCAAATTTGGACTAAACTGATATATGTATATATTGATATCGTTGTCAGATTTCGTATCTAACAAGTGCAATGCATGTAACTGAAAACCTTTTTAGTCCAGTACTTTCATTGTTGACGAAAACACTGATTCAAATTCGATCATCATCAACAGTAAACGCAAGACGGAAATTCAAGCCATTCATGCCTACAAACAGATAAAATAAATATCTGTCTGTTGTGGTTTAATAATTCTTAGAATACAAATTTCACTTTTGCTATTCAACTAAGTTGCAGTTACTTAGTTCTAGACATACAAAAAATGAGCAGCTGGAAAAGAAAATATCGAAGCAGTCACTTGCTAACAAAGGCGTAGAAGTATGCGATGCATACATTGATGGAAATTGGCTCGACCTAAGGTGCATTTTGATACAACTGTTGTCAACTGTTGGTGCGAGTAGAGGTACTTGTTGGTGTTGTTAAAATTGATGGAGATGGGTTGTCTATACAAATGCAAAATTAAAGAGCTAAAACTACATTTATATTAAAAGTGTATTTGCAAAGGTAGCCAAAGTATAAACGACAGGTGCAAAAGACACATGCAGAATATTATACGCATATGGCGCTTGGGCAACCAAAAATTCAAGAATTGGCAACACGGATAATATATTGTGCCAAGGATGGATAGACTTATTTTAGCGTTTAATGACTTGGAATTTTCTGTACCATACATGTATATTATCTCAAATTTCAATTATTACGAGATAATCTGTACTGGTCAATAGGTTGACTGTAAATCTCTAAAATATAGAAATTTGGAAAATCTGAGACATACTTGTTAACACACGGTTTGGTCAGTATTTTTAATATACAGTACATTGGTAAGCTAAGCCCACAGTTGGGATATGCATTTTTATACGTATATATGACCCTATTGTATGACCTTTCCATAAAATGTTTTGCAATTGACGTGCAACGGATGTTATAAGAAAACTGATGTTCCTAAATTGTCTGCATTCGGCATTCCATTACTCATTTTCTAAGGCTAACAATAATCGATGTTTAAGTTATTGCGATGTTTTCAGATCTTTCAATTATCTACATGTATTAGGAAATGTTGGCGTTCTAATCCAAGAAACAAAATCAAACCTTCTACCACAATTTTGTCCATCATTGAATTAACCAAATGTTTTCCTCGCAGCAACTTTCTGCTTAAAGTGCTCCAATCTCACATATGCATAAGACAAGACGCCCTTAGCTGAAACGCATTTGTAACTGTTGCCATGTTTACTTGGCTGTATGTACTCTTGATTGATGTACAATTCATATGAAACTAGAAATTGGACCTATCGGCAATTGTGGAGGCATTTATCATGAGCTACATATTTATTCTCTTGGGTGCACTTAAACAGGAAAAGGAATAAAAAGGCAGAATGAAAATAGAATGAAACAATTTGCAAACTTTTTTCTTTTGAAAAATCACGAAAACCCCCTCCAGGAGAATTCGTCTATGTAAGATGATGAATGCCAGCGATGATTCAGAATCGAGATTGCTGAATTGTTTCGGTCAAATCCAACAAGAGCCTACATAATGTGTGGCTGATGATTGACGGAAATTTCAAGTGAGGCTGACTTTGACACTAATTTATATTGAACATGCAAACTCTGCAGTTATTATTCAGTTGCAGGCGGAATTATAATGAAGTGGCAAAGAAAGATTTGGTCACAATTTCATCAAGTGAATGTAATTGCATTGACAGTTCATCGAACCAAAGCACGTTGCCATCTCAATTTGGCAATCACAAAGGCTTTTACAAATAACAATAACTCATTACTATGTTGGTCATAAATAAAACGAATGAGGTACACTTTTTCTACTCAAAGTGAAGAGGATTTGAATTCGAGAATATGAATCTCATCCTAATTTTATGAAAATCTTGAACTACAAGAATAGAATTGAATGATTTGTTACACTATATCGCTTGACGTCTGGACAAGTCCTGTGATACCTAACTTACTGATACTACAGTTGTTGAATTGTTTATTTTCTACAAAGCAACTAACTGATCAAGCAGCCAATTAACTATCAACTGATCAACCCATATCTGTGGGTTTTATAGGTTTTCCGCTGTATTCCACTAAATGTTGGAATACTGCCTTTTAACATAGGTCAAGACCATGCTCCTTTCTTAAATATCTTCTGATTTACTGTCTGTCCATCCCTGTCTTGCCATCTGTGATGGATAATCTGTGACCCAAGTGCCCAACATTGGCTGTTAATTTTTTCTTGACTTCATCTACAAGATTTATAAAACTTTATAAAAGTGCAACATAAGTGCTACAAAATGACTGGTTAATCTTGCCCTTGTCACTGGCGTAGCGATGAGCCCCGGGCGCTGGTGGCTAGGGGACGCGAACTAGGTGCCGGAAGTCATAAACTGTATTTGTTCAAACTTTTTAAGCACACTGTATTTTAATTTAATATTAAAATCTGTAATTTAAGTAACAAGATAAAAACAATGACCTACAATCATATGACCTATAAATGTATCCAAATGTCATATGCAAAATAAATCAGTTGTTTTATAACCTTGAATTACAAATAGAATACTGCAAATCTGTTATGATATGTAATGACTGTATTGCATTATACGTATTTACACTGTTATTGTCGCTTTCAGCTGCAGTCAGCCTTCAACGTATATTTTGAAAAGTTTCTGCAATGATAAGTTATTCAGAATGTTTTTAAAGATGAAAAAGCATTGTTTCATGCGTTTACTATATTTTGTTTGTAAACATACTTGTATTATTATAGCCAGGCCCTGGTTGGATAAATAAATACAAATTTGTACGAAACAATTGATAGCTTCAAACAGAACTAACTTGTCTGATCAATATGAAAAGCGACCGAAAAGCCAATCATAACGTGATTCTATTTTCAAGTGATGATGTTGGCCTTGACACGGTAAACTGTCATGATGTTGTTTATTGACCATGAATCTAACAATATATAGGATAACAGCGTTGGTAATTCAATGTCTGCGTGAAAACCCAATTCATTACATTATTAGAAAACGTATCACGTCTGGATTCCTAAAAATCGCAATTCGAAGAAAAGTGGCCCATTTTCTTTGAAATATAGCCGCTGTCATCATTTCGCATCATGTTGGTCAACTACTCGTTAAAGAGCCATGTTGCAGTGATACATCCTGCAATAATTGGAAAACAACTACAAATAGGACAATATTGCTTGCTGGCCACAGGCCAGTCTTAGTCAGCTGGAGAGAGAATCCTGTACAGGAACGTGATGCCGCATACACGTAGCAGTAATCAATGAGAAATGCTGCGGATTTCGTTCAAAAATGACGCGAAATAATAGCAGGGGGAGATATAATAAAACGCAATCGGTTTTTATATACAGTCCGTTTTCCTTGCGTAAGCTATCTTTAATGAAGAATGGATATGTTGAGAAAAGCAATGAAAGTATGACTAAACCAACATTTTGATACTTTTCTAAATCCGGTAGCAAGCAAACACACCTATAGCCGCACGAAATATAGTCGGCGATGCCTCCCCACGTATATAATTCACTAACTTTGATTGATTTTTTTTCCCTCGCTTTACTCATGACACGACTTTGAAATGTTGAGTCGCTCACACAATGCCACGACGGAGAAGTTAAAGATGAAATATTAGTTCAATGAAAGGAAGCAAAAATGATTTTCCTTTCCCTAAAGGTGAGATGTCAGCATGGTAATGTAACGTCCTGCGTCAATGACTGTCCAAGGAAATGAAACTTTCTGCTTGCAAATATAACAGTGTACCAATGAATTAGTGTATACAAGTATTTTTAAAACAGAAACAATGAGGCCATATGTTATAACCTACAAAGCGAAGAAAATTTCTGCTCTACGAAATCATGGATTTAGTTATAGATATTTATTTGCACACGTCGATTTGTCGCTAATCTTGATATCTGTTATACACTCTAATAAATAATAGTGAAAATGGGGGTTTTAAAACACCCACTAGTGTTTACATGATCAGTTTCAGGAGTTTTATATTTCTTCCTGCTTTAACATCTATCCATTTTGAGGGATTCAAAATTCCTTTTGTTATCATTACTTCATTCAATACCTCAAGTTATTGAGAAATACTTCATTGACATATTTAAGGGTGTTAATGAGTACGTACTAACTTTAAGGTACTACAAAAAAAAGCTATTTCTGGTGCTGCATTTAAGTGGCCAAAGATACGTTTTCTTAAAGGAGCTTGATAAAACCTTTAAAGTTGCAGTATTTGTGACAAGTCTAAGCACCTTTTTTGGCTTTACAAGGCACTATTTTTATTTAGAGTATATGCACATAGACGAGTCAAATGCAAGTAAGCCAGAGCACTAATTAAGTCAAGAACTGTTAGTATCAACAATATTATTGAGGTATTTCTCCCACTGACTAGCGAGCCTTCCATAAGTATATACCGATCCCCGCTTCGGAATAAGTGTAACTGCCTCTTAAAAGTCAGCATCAACTGTTCAACTCACCAAAAATGTGGAAGTCACATGGTGAGAGGTCAGGACTGTAAGGAGCTTTTGCAGTACTTTCCCACTTGAACCTCTGTATCATTTCTGTGGTCACGGGATGACACTCTTCGAAAATGGCGCACAGCACTTGTTCTTGATTGCTCGGTTCAGGTGCCCCAGCGTGGAACAGTAGTGGGAAGTAGCTCCACATTCAGAATTTTCAAACAGCAATGGAACCTGATGGTTAAACAAATGAGTGTAATATCACCTATTTAACTGCATTCTTTCTTTGGAGTGGTGCATATATAGGATTCTTGCACTACAAGCTAGTTTTGTCTTTGTGTCGAAATTTTCAGTCACCATTGTGTTTGCACTAACATTCTGAATGTCATCCTGAGGATGGAACTATGAGTTACTTTTTATGCTGACTTTAGCTTCAAGATAAATCTCAGTGAAATTCCATCGCCTACTTTATAAGGTTAGAAATTATAGTAATTTGAGGTCTGTAGTAGCAATTTCAAATGACTTTGATCGATTCTGAACTATTTCCGATTGTACTCAAGGAATTTCAGCTGCAGAGTTTCTGCAATAGCTAAAGTTGCTACAAGTATAAGGGGTTTTTACAGTGTTTTACAGTGCAGCATTTCTCCGCAGTGGATTTTTCAGCAAGTTGTTCAGAATGTCTTGTACAGCTATTTGGCCATGAAACGGGGTTTGAGAGATGAGAGAGGGTTCTGGAAGTTTTCCGGATCTCCTAACCTGGATTTGTGACTTCCCAATTGAAAACGACTCGTATGCCCCAGATGAACTCCGAATGCGGAAATGTATCGCCAAGCAGTATCTCGCTTTATGCAAATCTCAAGCACCCAGAAATCGGCAAAATGGGTATATCACTCACAGTTTCCACTCCAGAAGGCCCTGAGCTTTTCTATTGTTTATGTTGGAGGTCTGACAATGTCTGGATGGCAGCTTCGCAGGCCTAGCCCTCAATTTGCGCAATTTATGCGCCATCAGGACAATTTATTGGATGCGTGAACCCTGGTGGGATCCCTGCTCGCAAAATAAATGGGTAGAGGTGGTTGTTTGGCAAATGTCATAAACTGGCCTAGAAGAACAACTCTCCTGATGCAAACATCCTACTCTGTGTTAACCCAGTGTAAACTAGCGAAGACGGTGCACATCAGCCCTGTTTGATGATGGAAACCCACATTGCTTTTACGATTGCTTCAATAATTCTTTGTCTTTTTTTATAAGTTACGAGGAAGTACACTTGGTCGCGCATTAAGGGAATTGGCATAAAAACTTCCCTCAGAACGCCGAAGAAAATTCGACTTTGCATACTGTGAGACTGCCTAAACAGTCGTAAAATAAATTCCCTGATTTGAGGTAAAATTCCTCCGCCATCTCAATGATCAAATGCATCTCCAGTTTCCTCGGCAAGTCATAAATCAAACACGATTTCAATAAAATTAATAGCCACGAACAGCCTACCCCCACAGGGCTCCAATACCCTTCGAGGCTATAAACAAAGTATCATTAAAGTTTTCAAATAAATTGTAGCGTTTTTAACTGCAGGACTTCGATTTTCAATAACGGACGGTTGCGCCATGCTTGCTCTGGCGTCCGATTATGGAAAATGACGCTAGTATGAGTAGTCACCCCCTTTCATTGCTATAATATTGATTGGTACTGCTTACAATTTTCACAATTTGCCATTAGTTTTACACGATGGTGAAAAAATGTTGATACAAAAGTACTACTGTTCAGTCATGCCAATAGAGGAAGTTTAACATCAAGTTAGTAAATGTTTTTTTTTTGTAGAATATATACCTAGAACACATTTACTTGATTTTAATAATTGGCGGACCCTTCATGTATGAATTTAAACATCAAATTTTGTAAAATTACACTAAAGAACAACACGCTGCCGTCAAATGCTTAAGAAACAAGACTAAAAATACTAATTTGTTCATGTTAGTTAATAAATGAAGCAGATGTATTAAGATATAGTAATTTTAGCGTGGCAAAGATTATTTAGTTTTCTTATTTTAGGCGCAGACAAGAAAGATATTTGGAAATTTTTGAGAAACATTAAGAAGAAATAATACGACTTATATTGTCATATTTATTATCAATAGTCATATGTCGTTTATATATTGCGTACATTTTACTTACTAATTGCTATAAAACATTAATACAAAAAGTAAAGTGATTATTCTGAAAAACAAATTTATTAATACTAGTTAAATTTCTTTAAAATTATTACTAAAGTAAAGATGTAGAACAACATTTTTAATGAATGTCATAATATTATTTCAATGTATTATGATTTGCGATTTTAATACCTATAGGGAAAAAATATAAATGATCTGAAATAGCTTTTATGCCGATACAGCTCCATTTTTATTTTATTCATAAAGATAGAGAACAAAGTACTTAATGCATACACCCAATCTGAAAGCATATTCGTGTGGTCTTAGTTTTCTACATTGTTAACAAGCAGGTCGATAAATCTGGTTAAGTTTTTAAAAAAATCAATTAAATATTTTATTTTTTCTGGTTTATATCAAATTTAGCTCGTATGCAAAAAATGTTGTTAAACTTAGATAACCCTTAAGGGCTGGTTGCACCAATAAACATTAATCTAAACCTAATGTTAACCGTGAGTTAACTAGGAAAAGCATTGCACCAAAGGAAGTTAACAGTTGACCGTTGGTTAACTTGAAGAAAACCAATGAGGCTAACCCTGAGGTTAACTCGTGGTTTTATATAACCTCAGGTTAGCTAACCTTTTATTTAACCTTTGTTGGTGCAACCAGCCCTAAGTAAACAAGGGTTAACCTTTATGAAATACCTATATATGGAAGCATGTTTATTTCGTGCTTTGCTAATGTTTTTCAAATAACCATTTTCATGACACATCAATAAATCGCAGTTTCTAATAAATTGTATCATTTTTAGCAAATTTGTTATTATTGAAACAATGTAAATTAAAATGTTCTATTGGTTTTCTTTCAGAAAAACAGTGTTATGAATGTATAAACAGCATACGAAAACTGATTACATGAACTTATTAAACTGTTTAAACGGAATTATGCACGCTTTTGATCTCAAACAGTGTCTATTAGCATAAATAGAAAATTACAGAATAAGAACTAATTAAGTTCACCGAATTTATAAGGAAATCCAGCCGTTTTGGCGCGTTTTCATCATTAGTGCAGCTGGTATACCGAGTGTTTTAGGGGATTTCCAGTGCTCAATACCTACTTACACAGCTTATGAAACCGTAAGCGAATAATCCCACATAAGCTGCATATAATGTAAAGTAGCATGCAGATGAATGCAACTGGTCATGATTGGGGATCAACGAAATGTTGCATTCTGATAGGGATGGAGTGAAATATGGCGACCCTCTAATTATGACAGTTTTCATAATCGAAATCATATGCTAAAGTACACGACTGCAGACATCACATTAAACCCCAGTTCATCCCTCGTCAGCAAAATTATCTGCAAATTGATGTTTCGGAAAATCGGAAAAAACAACTACAAGACAGACCAACCGCCAGTGTCTGGATGCCAGCGCTTTGTAATGCAAAACTAATTTGCAAAATCGCTAGAGTAGATTCGGATTTTCAGCAACCTCCCAATTAGGGCATTGCATTCCGTCATTTACGTGCTGACGAGCCGGGTAAATACGCAATTAGTTGGATATGCGGTTTAATGGAATTTTGACAGTCATTAAATGCATTGATCCAATTAAATATGATTTGTGCAATGCAGTTCTCCTCCAATTAGCAAAAAATGGCAATGGAGACGAGGTGCTAGAGATAATTAATGCACGAGTAGGCTACAAATGCGTGCGTAACAAAGTAGATTTCAGTTGATTAAAATTTGAAACTTATTCGAAATCATGCTTTTGGATTGCATTCGTGCAGTGATCTAATCTAAAAGAGCGTTTGCCAAAACATTTTCTAGGAGTAACTAGGGCAAGCTTTTTTTTATTCCATTTTTGTCCATTCCACCATGTTGAAATCAATATTAAACTTACTAAAATCAAAGTAGATTCGATCATATATAGATTTGGACAGCTGTCATGGTTCTCAATGACCTTTAAGGTTCTTATTTTTCGAAGGAGGAGGTCAAGCATCCTATCGATGCTTAACACGTCTTGTGCACTTCACGTAATTTGTTCTATTTCTTTTCTGTTTACTTTTTTCATTTTTTCATGCCTCAACCATTTTACCCCCTTGCATTTTAAAACCAGGTTTCAGTCACTGCCATATTTGGACACGTACCTCAGGCAACATGTAATCATAGTCATGTCAGTTTTATGCCAAATGCAAGAAATTAAATCTCTAATGAACGACATGCATATTTCAATAAACTCTCGTCCCAATCTTCGGCGTCTCAGAAAATTACTGTAAATACTAATTATTTTCTAAAGATTTTTTAATCAAAATCAATTAAGCAAGTTTTTCTTGCAGGTATGCTTGAAAACTGATGGGTTGTGTTTTTTAAAATAGTCTGAGTAAGTCACCATAACTGACAAAATAGTGCTTGTCATCTACACAACTCACGATATCACATGAAAGGTTTTTAAGTTTCATCAGATCTTCCTTCAAGCAATGCATAATTCTCAACTAGAGCTTTATAGGAGAATATAGCAAAAAAAACACTGAAGTGTACGTATGCTGCAGTGTGTTAAAGTGCAGTTACACTTTATATTTTGTCTTGAAGTGTTACATATAAAAATGTATTTTTCCACCGCAATATATTTTTTATATATATAATGTATATAATGCTTTTTGTTGAGATGTTAAGTTTGGAAGGAAGTACAATAATATATTAAGTGGGTGCAGGTAGATTATGTAATTTTATACATTCGCCACCACACACTTTTTTTTCTTAATAAATCTTAAAGTTGTGAAAACTGTTAATGGAGTTAAATAGGAAGTGATGTGTGCTCTATCCACTGATGTTATTAGATTTTAACTACGACCATTTGTTGACGGAAATCCCTATAATAATGCATGAGCTGTAACACTTAGGACAAAACGTCAAATCCGGAAAAGGAAGAAAATGGTCTGTTTGTATGAAATCAACTGTTTTCGTCTTTATTGGCAATAATTTAAACGTGTTAAAATGTTTTAGGAACTAAGGGAAACGCCAAATGGTGGCTAAATGGTGCAGCACAGTACTTCTTCGAATTGACTTAAAATTACACGTATTGTATGATTGAGGAATTTAAACATCAACTTTTATACACTGATTCATGCTAATGTTGCAATTAAATTGTGCAATATAACTTGAAGGATACAACATAACATGTCATCTCTGTAATTCATATCAGTAAAATAAGTTATCACACAATACATGTAGTTGAAGGTCGCTTCACTGCACTGCAGTACTGTACTATGCTGCAAGTAGGTTACCATTTGGCGTTTGATTTCGTACAAACAGCCCACTCTTCTTTTTCCTAATTTGTCATTTTGTCTTAAGTGTGACGAGTCCCAAGTTATTATCTGGATTTCCGTCAACAAATGGTCGTAGTTAAAATCTAATAATATCAGGTTAGTGGCCAGATGGCTGAGTTCTGGAGTGCCGAAATCACTTACATCAGTGGATAGAGCACAGAATTTTCATAGCTTTAAGATTTAAGAAAAAAAGTAGGATGGCAAGGAATTCTGTAATTTTCTTGCCTATTAGTTTGGACTATGCCTTTTTTGTTTTGATATACTATAATATGGACAAAGAGGAGCATTTTAGTAAAAATGTTAAGTTCAAGAGGAATTTATTGTGTACAGAATTAATACTTTTATCCTTTTAGGGCCGGTTGCACCAACAAAGGTTAAGATAAACCTAAGGTTAACCGTGAGTTAACTAGGAAAAGCATTGCACCA
>JAQGAE010003014.1:0-15898 GCA_034696685.1 Julus scandinavius | reverse complement strand
AGGGCAAACTTTTTTGCATATGTGTGTAAATACTTGTATATACGTACATGTACGTCTTGGTGGAGAGCCGGCTTAAGTTTTAAAGGATATATGTGCATGTCATAGGTTAAATGAAACCAGTTTTGAGAATCTCCCAACAGGGCAAGTTTTATAATATTTCATATAAAATATAATTTTCATAATACAGAATTTTAATTATGTTATTCAAATTTTGTATATTAGACTTTTTGCATTATACATATACGCTGTTCAAATGCTATGTAGATAGTCCAAAATATGAACAAACATGAACAGGTAGCGAATATGAGCAAATTACCATTTCCCCTCCTTATCAAATATTTGGATAATATGAACACACTTCTGATTAACGATGTGAGATGAATTAATTTTACTGGTCGAGTTGTTTTATATTTGCATATTATATTCATGAGGTATATATATATTAAAATTCTTTATGAAAGTTTTTTAAACTTTCTCGATCTTTAAACAAGAACAACTGCAGTTATAACATCTCGAAAAGGGCGTGTAAATATGGTGCAAAAATGATTGATAATTTTTTTCTTAGCATTTGTTGCTATGCAAATTTGAAAGCAATACATATACTGTACTATACCAGTTTTATATGAACTGAAAATTAATAAAGAATCGATATATTGATATTTCGATATAACGTTATCGTTAGCATGCAATTAAGAAAGTAAGTTTTATTACGATATTAAAAACAACAAAAAATTCTCCTTAATATCAATGAATATAGGTTTTAAACAATTTTTAAGGACTTTAGACCTGTGTTTCATAAAAGTCTATTGAAGGCTTAAATTACCTTATATACTTTCCTATTTTCCTAGTTTTTTCCTCAAGATCCAATGAAAAGCAAACCATCAGCACCATTTTCAAACTTTGTATATATAATGCCATTTGTACCATCTATATGAAGGCATCACCATTTACTTAATTTTTTTAAAGATCTAAAGTTTTCCGTATACATTTATTTGAAGAGTGAAATAACATTTCACTTCCATTTTTCTCCTATTGTGCCTATTATAATGATGATAGCTTCTGCCATTGTGTACAGAGGAATTTTATTTCAATTTTCATCAGTTTCCTAGAAGGTAACACAATAACAGCATTGTGGCCATTGTGCAATTTCAATTGGGAAACCGAGAAATTCTTGCAGTAGTTGTGGTCAAAGTGACGTGACCCTGTATTAATAGTGTGAGGGAGCCACAGCCATGCGCGTCCATTTATGTTCAATGGTGGCAAAACAGAAACGATGGCACCTAATGAATGCTGGGAGATGATGACATTTGCGCAAAAGGGCTCCTCCTGTAAGTGAAAACGATGACTCAATTCAGAGTTGCAAACATAATAACCCCCATCTTGCATTTTGTGAAAGCAACGGGGGTTGGCAGGAGTGGGTTATAGGGGTCAGCACGTATATGAGTATAGATTTGAAGTTTTTCCAATGTGAAGAAACTTCATATATATACTGGACGTGTTCCAAATGACATTTGCGAGACCACCAGAGGGCGTGACGGAAAGGAATTCGTGTTTTCATGTTTTGAGTATTTTAATGATTTTAACAGAATTCTGTTGGCGTGTCAAATGTCATCAAGATACATGCAGCCTGATCGCATTTGCATGTTTAATTCATATATGCAATTATATAACATCAACTATGCCATATATAAGAATTGTATATAACAGGGTATATAAACAAACTTTCTTCATTGTGTTGTGGGAAATATTGAAATATCATATGGCTTATGCAGCATATATGGCTTTACATGTTTGTAGGCATACAGGTATAGGTTCATATATGATTTTAGACATGTATATTACCCTATATAATTCGGGATCATCACATACAATTATAAGAAAACCGCATTACACATTTCTACGAACTATATGGTTAAATTAAATTTATCATTTTCTAATTTTTTATTCTTGATTAACGTTTAAAGGTGGAATCAGAATATAAATCCTTCCCTGACAGCGCCACCTTCTGGCCCAAGTCGACCTCCCATGCAATACAAGTGCGAAATGTGTAAAAAACCTCGTATATAGAAATCGTACAATCCTGATGGATTAGTGGTTTAGAAAGGTGCAATTCACGGCTTGATGGTATATGTATATATAGGGGCCAGTCAAGTATTCATGCAGTGAAACCAATAAACGCGAGTGATAGCGTTGTACAGGTACTGGCAGTAAATGGAATTGCGTTTAAGGTCACGCATAAAGTCACGTCACGCTTTCCTGACCCGCAGAGTAACGGATATGCTTTGCTTAGTTGCCAATTTACTTTGCCTGCCATTTTTTTTTTTTTTTTTTTTTTTTTGCATTTATGCTTGATCGAAAAACTGGGTTGACTGCATTTCTCCATCAGTGGCTCCAGGGAGTCCTTCGTGGCAAGAAAACGCACGTACCAGTGCTTCGCGACTCCTCTGGGAGTCATGATTCCGGCCCACTCACTAGGGGGCGTTCCTCCGAACATGATTCTATACGCTATGGGCCATGGCAGAAAGCATTTTAATAACCACAGTGATGTCTGCATGGCACACGCAACTGCGTATAATGTCATTCAGGTGTGGGCAGTCATACATTTACGTACTTTCAACGTATTGCACATGTGTAATGTTCGTCACACTGGTCAGTTCGGTGGATTAGAAAAGTTTCAAAATGTCCAAAGTTTTGATGCTGAGAAATAGCTTTTAGATTAAATGTGCTGTACTATATAGGGTTTACATTTAAGATTGATGATGTAAACACATGTAGGTGGCGTTGAGGTAAACAGGTATCTAATTTAAAGCTGCGAATGAGTAAAATAGTTTTTTTTTCACATCAAAATTTATTAAACACCTTTATAGCATCAGAAGAGGAATTGTACGTTTCATGTAATTTGAATTACAATCACAGGTGAAAATATGACCCATATTTGGAAAGTATCATATATGGACATATCAGAAATTGGGCATTTGGGAATTATATATCTATGTAAGAGGCATTTATGTCCATATATATATATATATACATTCATGGCACGGATATGTGGCCAAACATCCAATAATCTAATTTCAATTAAGTTTTCTTTCATATGTATCGACATAAAATCAGATATATGGCCATGTATGTTTTCAGACATGGATTATCATATTTGAGACATAATGACATAGTATATGGCCCTATACAATTTATCCACCCGGGTATAACTATATATCCAAATGTCTATACGTGTCTATACAGTACAATCTCTGTAATTCAAAATACGATGAGCCATATTAATAATTTGAGAAATAATCTAAGTCCAAGTTTTCTTCGATACATATAGACATGAAACTCCATATATGCTATCATACATATACTATAAAGAATCTCGTATATCGGAAAATATATGGTGTTAAGGCCCTATACCATTTTTCCACATGGGATCTGCAGCATGAACGAGAGTACACTGTACAGGATATAAAAAGTCAAGGGGAAGATACCATTCAATTTAAAATTAATTAATTAGCGAACATTTATAATTATTCTCACCTTTTAACCAATTAATCTTAATTAATTGCTTTTATAACTATAAGGACATTCTCAACTGCAGAATACAGCTTTCCTATACTGTATTTGTAAATCAAGATGTGTTTAGTTAGCATCTTTGTATACAATGCATTGTTAGTGCTCCCGTTAATAGCAGCGCCATCTAGCTATCCCAATTTCGTCCCAAGGCGTTGTTTACAAATAGCTTGTTTTGGCTGGGATTCCTGCATTTATAGGCGTGGGCTTGTGTTATAGTTTACTTCATTGACGGCTTATTTATAAACTGCAAACGTGCTTTTCTGTTTATCTTCGGTTTATTTATTTACCCTTCTGGCCATATCGTCAAATTACTACAACAGCTTAAATATTAATTCCTGCCGATTTACTAGAAAACGTAAATAGGCCTGGTTGGTTTTTTTTGTGTGCTTTTGCAATTTTGTGTATATATCTTTTTAATTGCTAATAACGTTGTAGGTTTAAGGAAACATCGTATTGCGAGGGTCATAAATGTACCGTTAAATACGACTATACACTTTAAATATAGTGGCCCGCGTAGGCCATAAAAATGTCTAGGATAGATATACTTTTGAAATTTACGAGCTTGCTTTAACTATCGTCGTGCGGTGGCGCTCCTTGCCTTTTCATTCATGAATTTTCAGGCAGGGAAAAGCATGGTTGCAAGCGCCGTTTACAATGTAATATACTATTGTTTTGATTTCGAAAACGCGTTTTTTTTATAACCTATAAAGCCTTTAATCTACGTTCTGTTTAAACGACGTCTGGAGCGCCACCTATCATTAAACGTATACACACGCGTTCTTGATTTACTCCCTTGATAGACTCTTCGCTATTAATTACCCACTCAATTGATATTAAACGATGATCACTTAATACACGTATATAAAAGCGTGTAAATTTCCCTTTTATGTGTCCATTAGTGCTCCTTATATGCTGTTTCGGTATATAGCCCCTGTTATAAGCGCATTGCCATTACCCATAAACTCTTGAGGTTATGGGTGGTGAAATTATCGTTTTATATCCGTTTATATATAGTGCGAATTTCTCATAAATGTCGCCATATATAGGTTTCATCCATATCAGGATGAAAATTCCACATCAGGTCACATCTTGCACTTTTTACATTTTTTTATATACATCATGTGTGAGCAACTGTACATGTTCCCGGTATGTTTATTCCACATGTGAATTATTTAAAATTTCCTTGATCTTTATAGCTGTACTTTTTAAACGTTATGCCGCCAAGGTACCCAGGTGTGCCACAACAATGTAGGCTTAGTTTTGTGTGCCATGAGCTGAAAATGTTGAAAATCACTGATAACTTGGATACCGATACTATGCACATACTATATACATTAAAATAAAACTCCATAAATAATAAATGACAGGCATGGTCATATGTCAATCGATGTGCCTATACCATCATACTCTGTGTTCCTATTGGTCAAGTTTTTCCCGATTTTATCGGGTGCGTGCTTTCATTGTAAATTGCAAGGGGGCGCTACTGGTGAATAATTGGACCTTTGAAGACATCTCTATGAAGATCCCTTCGAAATGCCCTTTTGAATTTAGGGGCTCTTGTGCTTCAATGTATATCAGCATGCACTCTTATAGCAAAGAGGCCTCTTGCATGATTCAGGAAATCCAAAGGGAAGCGTCATTCATTAAATTCGATCGAGCAAACCCGAAGTTACATTAATTCATTTCCGGTTGATGAATTCCATTAAGGAATGCTAAAGAAATTCATTAAAATGTAAATTCTGGTGGTGATACGGGGAAATGAATAAAAGGCCGGAGCGCTGTATACATACAGCACTGACTGATGTATATCCACTCGTGCTCTTTTGCCTAATAGATTACTTCTGGTGCTGCCTTTGTATTATTCATCATGATGGACGTCAATTGGGAAGGCCTAAATAGGATGGAGGCTCACAACCGTCATTTCTCAAACAAAAAAAGGACATGCAGAAATGAAAGTGGGATATATACTGTATTATATGGGGAGGTGGGCATGCCATGGCCAAGAGTGAAGGGGATCCTCCGTTCATGGAGGGAGCAAAACTAAGGAAACGAAGCGACTTACGTATATGACTTTAGGAATAAGGGAACAAAATCGTCGATGAGTGAACAGGAAGTTGGTTAACTGGTTGCATCAAGCAATGTAAGCACAATGAACCGTTGGCCCTTTTTTGATATCATGATTTTCACTGATGTGATGGACCCGCATATGGTTCTGTAAGCAGTCCTAAATAATTTGAGTTGTACTATCATATAGTACATGCCTGTCATAGATGCATAAAACGAGGTCAAGCTATATAGAAGTGTTGTATTATTTACTTGGGTTTACTGAATTTTCTGGAGTTGAGTCCATTGTCCAAGATTTGTTTATATAATAAAAATATTTTAGAAGAAATGACCATCTTGTGGACCAGCATGCTATATATGAGTGCGTATGCCCATTTAAGAAATTTTACGCCATGGACAAGCATATACCATAAGGGTATATGGTCCGTATATTTCCAATATCTGATATGTAGACATGGTATTTATCATATATAGGCTACAGTGTATACACCCGGGAAATACTGTTAATGGCAAATGCATTCATATGTATTATTTATATATAATCCTTCAAACGTGCACATTTAAATTATAGTTGCAATAACACGAGCAAAACATTCCATATTGTCAATGTTTCTATAATTGTACATTAAATTGCATGAAACAGTTAGTACAGTGTTTATGATTAAATTTAATTGTAAGAACTATATATTGATATATGATCAACTGTATAGAGTAAAATGCAAATTTATTAGTATTGTTTTTAAGAGAACTTGTTATATAGGTACATTCAAAGTTATAAATTTGAATCACTATATATTTAACCACCAGAAGGTTTATATGCGTTTTAATTTGAAATTTATATATTTTTCAGAATACCATGCGACTGACTGATTAAATAGTTGTTATAACATCCGTTGCAAAGCAGACAGAATCCATAGAACAGTGAGTTGTTATCTTTCATATTAGCCAATAAATAAAAGCAGCAAAATGATTGGCCTAATTTTATCGCCATTGTTTGCCACTAAATTGAAATATAGAGCGAAATTAGTTTCATATAATTATTCTCTCTTAATTTAGCTCGAATGCATCTCCCATAGCAACCTGCCATATATTGATTATTGATTGCTTTTTCGTCACATAAAGCCGAGTGAAAATGTGGGGAGCTTTCTCACGTATATTATTATTACTAAGCCATGAAATATTTAAGTTTTGTTTTCATTTTCGATATATCGGCGTTTGTTCGCAACCACCAGAGTGCAATTCCTGCGGTTTTAATTTCATTTCTGATGCCAGGCACGTCCCAATCAATATATTTTATGTCTTTAATATGGGTTCAGCCATTATAAGCATTATAGGCTTTTTATACGTAATCCATTTCTTTCGCTGAATTCGGCATTGGTTTTAACGCCCTGTTATATTGCACGTTTATCGCCGATATATTTTTAGGGGAGGAGGAAATGCTGTTTAAACATAAACACGAATCAATTTGTCATGGAAAAATTAATAAAAAAAAGGTGCAATATTATAGTATAATCTCTATTAAAACAATGTGTATAGGTACATATTGAATATGATGTTTTTTACATGTGTTTGAAAGCAATTGAAGTAGTCGCATGGAAAAGCTGGGCAATTCCGATAATTTCATTGTTAAATTAATATGTAGTCAGCGATTTTCAACCTTTTCCATTCAGTGTACGGCACACTAAATTATATGCCTAAAATTGTCGAGGCACAATGGAATACAAGGTGGCAAATTGATCCCAACCAAACTTCATTCTAGTGCACAAAGACGGAATTTTCACTGCCTTATGAAATATATTGGCTGTAGAAGTTATGGAATTTTTATCAAGATTTAATGAAATATGCCGGAAGCAAATTTCTGTAAAAAATGATATTTTCAGAGTGAATTTAAAGAAGTAAATGAACTAAACTGATGGCATAGATCATCCCCATTCTAGTGAAATGTTTATGTGCCCATGCATATCGATCCCATCTACATTGTTATTGTATACAAATTACAATATACATATATAGAATTTGAAATGTCGCTACATAGTAACAATGTGTATTGACAGTGATATTTGCAGTGTAAATATACTTTCTCCAAAATGTGGCTAGACGTCCCAATTTCCACTAATCCTTATGCAAACATCCCAACAATATCCTGCCTATTCCTAAGTGGTCAGCGACCTGAGTTTGTATACGAAATAAGCGAATGAATCTTTACAAATGTTCCAGTTTTTTTAAAAAAAAAAGTAGGCTTAAACCATGTTACGTCTCCCTTTCCAGTTTCTTTGACCGCTCCCCTCCCTCACGGTCCTCACTTGTGTGGAGAGGGGCTTTGACATTCCTGACATGGAGAGCGGCGAGAACATTGGTCAGACGCGAGATTCCCACGATGGCCGAGCGTGTCCAGCGTCGCCATTCGTTTTTCCATCGTTTTCCCCCGCTGATGAGTTCATCAGAATAACCGCCCCTTGGTCTCCGTTCGGTCCCCCCGTGACGTAAGCACTCATGCGTATAGCTACGTGGCCTCCATCTTGGTTTTTTTCTGTGGTTCTATGCATGTACAATGTATCTATGCTATTTCTCCGCAAACACAATTACGTAGACTGAATGGCGCTGACCCCACCCACTGAAATGTATCGATGATGTGGCCGAGACTCGGACACCGCTGCTCTATAAATCATCTCGCGCCCCCTCTGCCAGATCTATAGATAAATATCGTGACAAAAATCAGAAAGCAATTTATATCGCTGAAATTCGAGATGATTTTTGACGTTTCAACTAGCGAAAAATTCCGATTTAAAACATGGATGAATGTGTATACAAACTCGAAAAAAAACAAGTCTATCAGATCTCAGACAGTGTTTTTCAACCCGTGTGCCGTGAAGGGTCTGCAGGTGTGCCACGGAAGTTTGTGGGACGATTGATGGTTTATCTTTCATAACTGGAAACAGAAAACATTAGAAATGGTTATCATAGAGCAGATTATTTTATTCCAAAGATGATTTTTTTTCTTTTAATTCATTGATAAAACTTGTTTAGAAAATCTCTCCTTATATATATATATAAATACGTATATACACGGTGAAAGTTGTAGGCCCTTGTCCAGTGTGCGCCGACAGTTTAAAGTCTAGTATAGTGTTTAGTGAATTGAAAAAGGTTTAAAAACATTAATTTATGGCAGCTATTAAATTGCAGTAACATGTATATTGTTTCATAAAACTTTGAAATTACTTCAGGTGATGGAGCGCCATAGTGGTTTTCCAATATATGTAGTTCTGCTGTGTATTTCCACAGATGGCGCTGAATGAGGTAAACCAAAACACTCATGCCTTATGCAGGTTAACGAGTTATGCTTTACTATATTAAAAGTCGTTTATTAATTGTTGAATTTTAGGAAAACAAACAATAACTGCATCCTAACATATTTAATTTTGTTTGAGGTCAGTGAATATCAATAATTTCAAAATAATCATCCAGTCATATACAGTCATTGTGTTTGATGATGTTTTGCAAATATACTTTATAGCAGTTTGTCGAGAAATTATGATAGTCGTGCACATGGATATTTAAATGTATAATTTGAAAAGTATTAATAAGACACATGCTTGTATAATTCCATATACGTCCAATTTCGGAAATGTTTTTTTGTCCATCATGGCTTGTAAGCTGTAATAAACGTGCATGCTTGATTGGGCATACTATATATTTTAATAATTCATTAAATAAACAAATATATGTATTCCACGAGTTATGTAATTATAACTCCAAGATTAATGCATTATTGATTTAAACAAATGCATTAAACGGAAATTTGGTTGTACAAACATTCCTGATATCTTTCCACTAACTGCATGCTTGCCTGCAGTTGACAGATGGCTACCTGATTTTGCCGCATATGTTCCCATGTCACTAAACACTCGGGGAAAACAAGATGGATGCCACGAGTCATTTGTTTGAAAATGGCCGACAACCGGTGAAAATAGCCTTAGTTTTTAACTACACGATTAGGGCGGAACCGAGACAGGTCACTGTAGTATAAAGGCGCTTCCTTACTCAACTGCAACATGGCGGATATTTTGAAATTTCAAAGGTTTCATGTTTAAAATAACATTTTTTTTTAAAGTCTGAATTTTCCAAAAGGGTTTCTTGAGGAGCTGTGAGGTGAGAGAATAAAGTCGCTTATAAAAACAGGGCTCACCGAAAAATACTCTCCACTTTGCATAATGATATAGAAGAAGGCGGTCGCGGGTGGGGTGTCATCACAAACGAAGAAAAATATGCCGTCATTTTTCGCATTAACAACGTTAAAGGTCCGTGATCCGAAGAAAAAAAGAGGGGCTTAGAAGTGACAAAGAATAATGCCCACATTTGTATGGAGACAACTGAAAAATTGGGCTAAAAAACTCTCCTCATGACTTTTTTTTATGCCGAACGATAGACGGCAAATCCATCTATTTGAGAGGCTTTTTAATGCCTCCTACGATTAATTACAACCAATTGTCATTGGTTGTTATCGGCTTCACGTTTCTTTGAGCAAAAGCTTCGAACACGCTAATGTTATTCAGGGAACTTGTCAGGGATGTACATGGACAAAAGTGGACAAAAGACCGGCTTTTCATTGGTTGGATCCGGTAGGGACATTGGAAAAGTATGCATTATCACATCACATCACATCACATTATGTCATATGAGCAACTGTCGACTTACGACCTATCTTGACTTAAGACTGTTCGACTTTACGACCGGTTGGTTTTTGCTGGTTTTATCCACACAGTGCCTATAAAAAGAAAATGAATAAAAAAGGTGGTAAAACAGTAACTAAGAAAATGATTGCATTTAAATAAAAAAAATTGGTAAAAAATTGTTATAAAGAGCTGGGTGGAAAAAATCATATATATATATATATATAGGTCTATGTCATATAAATATAAATTTATTCTCATTATATGGTTGAAAACATTTATGGTCATATACAGTATATCATATATGGATAAAAATTGTCATATATTCGCATATAGGAAAAAAATTATAAACTGATATCTTATGTCATTATACATATACGTACATGTCCAATTTCTGGTATGCACATACATTTTTGTTTTACTTATGCCATTCAAAATATATATAGTGAATTCATGAGACATAGCAAGTTTTATATGTTATATATCATTTTTCAAGTATATACATTTTTTCGAATACAAATTTCAGGAAAAGTAATGCCTTAGGTATTTAATATTTAATATATCTACTGTGCTATCCCCTTAATATTAAATTTAAAACTTTTTGCATTGCCCCTATAGAGGGATGTACCCTTCCAGTGTTGCTGAACCCAGTCTAGTATGCTTGATTTTCTCCATTCTAGTTCAGGTTTTCAAAAGCCCATAGCCATCTCAAATATTTGACACACATTATGCATATTACAGGATGCCCCGTGGAACCATGCACGTTAACATCTTTGCTTAACACCGCATGCAATTCAAATTTCAACACGTGTCAGGCCCTATGGGACACTTTTTTTTACATATATTAAAGGGGACCATTTTGTCAAACGTTTGTTTTGTGCCCACAGAGTTCACCGTCGTCGTTACACACTTTACCTTTGATTCGCAAAACAAATTGCTTTTTTTGCCCCCTTTTTAAAATGCGTTTAATTTAACGTAGACCTGTTGTCCTGTATACAATCGGAGACTGGACACCTAATTTATCAGATTTTGGGCGAGAGATACATCCAACCCGGATTACCCAATAAAATTCCCATCACCTCGAAGCTGGTGTGCTGAATTAATGAATAATGAACAAACCTAGATTTACTAGATTTAGGAAATACATTACCTTCACCTCTTGTAATTGTTTATAATAACAAGCATGCCATGCTTATATATATATATATATATATATATATATACGTATATATATATTAGTAAAGCCAATTTCGGATGTCCATATGATGTGACATACAATATTTTTCACCCTCATATAAACTGATTTTGGTTAATGTCACATGGATTGAATCTCAAATATTGAAAACGTGCCATTTTCAGGTTTATATATAAAAGTGCTGAAAGTTTTGAATTTTAACTTTTGTTCAATTAACGAAGCCAACATATAATTTATTTTCTCACATTTTCCCCATAAACAAAGTAGTCAATCTATCTTTTTAGCAATTTGTGCATTTGTTTTTGCAATGCTTAAATGATATACGAATACGTATACAAACATAACGTGTGCATAATTTATGTTTATGTATATATAGGAGTATATTTTTAGTTTGTTATAGTACCTGTATATATTTCGCTCGTTATTTTGATAAATATACCAACCCCATAGAACATTTCCTCGATCTAGTTAAAAAAAATATATATATATAAAAATGGCGTCTTACTAAACTTATTCACATAATTTGCATTACGTGAAACTAGATCAGTAACAGAAGCCCACCTCAAATTTTGAATGATTTTAGTTCTACACTTGTAATATATAATTCATGGAGGTTATCACCATTGGCTGTTAAGCAACACCAACGCCGATCCCTGCATTATTTGTCACCTGATAATTATTATAAATAGATGGTTGAATGAGCACTTTGCAGTCTCGATTTGCAGCAGCGAAGTGCACTCACTCAAATTTGTCATTTGTGACATTCGTGACATTGAGCCAAAGTGAAATTATCGCCATTCGCCAGGCCGGGAATATTGATCACGTTTGTCATTATCAAACTCCTGCACTTTTGGCACACTTTCCAAGGGGAACGAACTTAATACTTGCTTATACAACCCTTCGATCTGGATTTTTGATATTGAACGAAGTTGGGTTCCGATAACGGAGAGAAAATGCAAGTTACATAAACCAAATTGACATGAAATTTCATAATTTATCAAACATCTCGCAGGTTCCTCAGAAATCATCTGGTGAAATAATTACTGTAATCAGAGCTTAAACTAATGATGTATAATGCACCTGTTATCATAAGTCCAGTTTTCATACTGTATTTTGAAAAATAATTTCCAAGATAGTATTATATATTTGAAGTATTTCCTTTACATGCAGTATTAAATATACTCCGGGTGTAAACATATTATTTGTGGGACATTTCATGCGTATAACGACATTTTCACGTATTCATACCATTTTTATTTTTGATATCTAATGATTAGTATTTTGCATATTTACAATACTTAATCCTTATTTTTAAAAAAAATAATTTCTTAAAAATGTGTTCAATGCCGTCATGGATTCTTGTTGCTCAACCTATACTGTATCTATATATTTCAAAAGGACATATATATATATATATATATATTCATTTACCTTCATGTGTCTATCATATACCATATTAGTACTTTGATAAATAATTTAAATCCACTTTTCTTCGCCATATATAGTATATATATGGACATACATGGGACATAATATGGCATTTAAGGCTATGTATGATTTCTCCACCCTCTTCCTGCATGATTGCTTTTCAACCAATTCTGCTTAATGACTAAATCTGGTTGTCTAAAAATGTCCACATTTTTTGTTCCCCTCTTGGCTTTCTTATGAAACCATAAGATGCATGTTCCTCATTTATAATAAACTATGCAATTTATCTTATTTCAACTGACAAAAACCATATTGCTTTTTTTTTTGTATATGTGTCGCAATGTGCATTTCACGCATCTTTTCAAGAATTAAAGGTTCACACCCCGCCAGGCGCAAGGATTTCCTCGTGTTTTTTTGTAGGATTATTTCATGGTGCAAAAACACCATGAGACGACCATAAACGCGAAACGGGCCAAAACAGATACGTCTTCTTCATGCACCCTTCTTATATTGGTTAGGATTAACGAGAGCTAGCCAAACCAAGCGTTTTACATGCGAAATAGATAAATTGAATCTCAGCAGGACCAGACATTTGTCACCGAATATAGTTAATAGACTTAATTCCGGCCTCAATTTAGGGGCTTGCAGGTCCTTACATTTATTTCCGAACACTTTTTTTGTACCTAGACCTTACTCCCCTCATTCCCCTTTTCCTATCTATCCATATTATGTTTTTGCTATACTTTCTGTCTCACTCTGGGACACTATCATTCGTCACTTGTCAGGGTTCAAATCCCGCCCCCTTCTCTGAGGACTATTTTAGCCCCCACTTTTTGTGTGAGAGTTCAGATCCCAACATGTATGACAACCAATTGATTTTTTTCCCTGAGAATTGCACCACTCTGTATTTCTTATTAAGTTTCGGATATTTGATTACTGTGAGAGGATTGTCCCTTAGCTCCTCTATACTGTACTGACCACGCAATATCCCTGTGAAAGGGGTTTGTCTGGTCCAGTCTGGACTATATCACAAGCACGGACGAATAGTGCCCTAGGGATTTACCTATACACTCTGAACAACCTGTCGATTATTCCTATCTTTTTCTTTTCTTTATACCGAAGAGTTTTGCTTTTATATCATTCGAGGGTGAAATTAGAAACGGGTTGAAACGAGCCACTCATAAATAACTCCATGTTGTTTAGACAGATTTTTCATTTACTTTTTTAGTCACATTTTGCAACTTTTGAGGAATGTTACTGGGTGGAAAAATTATTTGTCACATATATGGGAAATGCCATATGTGGGCATATCAGGGATTGGGTATGTATGGAAATAAGTATGCCAATACATCCTCAGATATGTAAATATATTATCATACAATCCACGTGAATGTCCATATGTGGGTATAATCGATATGCATCCACTGCATGTGACATGTTACATGTACAACTTAGAGAAATAATCCACGTTTTCTACCATAAATTGACATAAAACGCCATGTATGTTTTTAGGCACATAAATATCTTATTTGGGCAAATGTACCCATATGGGGCATGCTTGTGCACAAATGGTCATAATATGGATATGCTAATTTATGTCCATACATGTGCACATATCATTTTTGTATTTCAATGTGCATCCTCCACGTTTTCTTCCCCCATTAGCTACTCTTTGCGCATGCGCAAATGCACATTTCCGGAAATTGTATCCAAATCGGTTTTCATGCAGCAATGATGAAATCCAATCCATGACCACAGATACAGATTTGCGTACTTTGAATTTCATTCATTTAAGTAGTAAAACAATTATCGCGTCCTGAACCCCTTCTAAATCGCTCTCCAGTACATGTGTGAATAAAAGAAAAGTAGGTGCACAACTTACTGGTTAAAATAAGTGATATTTTAAAGTCAGTAAAGTGAACCAGAATGTCGGCCGTCACACCCGTGTGATAACCAGTCTAAGTAAACAGGCTTTTTGGACATGTTGGCTAAATTAGCACTTTTCTAGAAATCCCTTTTGAATAGTTTCTTTTTCTCAAATGCCGTTATATTTCGAGTGAGGGTTCGGTTGAATTCAGTTAAATCGTTGTTTTTATTGTTTTATGGGTTTCGAGCTATACAATGAAAAGCATACAAACACAGACATGGTGTCAGTAGGTCAGCGGGCAAGTGGGTCGTGTGTCCAGAATGGATTTTTGAGATGTGTCCGAAATGATAGGCAACGATTTTATGATGGCCTAATAAAACAATTTATGCGAGTCGAGTCCAGATGTCGCCTTCTCGTAAAAATGCATCTTGGAGACGGAATACTAGAAAGATGACCATAAATAAATGGCGTGTAGACGGTGCATGGTCAAACAATTTGCCATATGCGCCATGGGGTGAAGAGTTACAATAAAAATAGCGTACATGCCATTGCCAAAGTATGACACAACCCCTCAGAGTATTGGCGGGATGCTTCATATGTGCCTCGTGTTTAATTTGGATTAATCGTAAATTTAACTTGATTTTGATCAGTGATATTGGTTTTTCCACGAAGCTTGTGATATACACCTACATACGAGGTGTACACTATGTATATGTTCCTTGTACATGTAAATGGATTTATATGGTTCACACAGACCTGGGAAATTATATAGACTTAGAATAATTAGGGAAAGTGGTTTCTTTTTCAAAAGTCAGTGAAAAGTGATTTATTTTTCAAAAGTCAATGAAAATAAGTTTATTTTTAAATTAAGATGCAACATTTGCTTTCACATGCGAATAGTAGATGAATTTCCTAACTTTTTCAGAACATATATATATCAATTTATTATAGTTATTGCAGTTGTCACAAATGTCTAGAGATGGAACACTAAGCCAGAACTGCATTACATTATTTAACTTATTTTAACTTAAGGTGAATCACAACCCTATCACCTTCAATGGGTGAAATTTTAAAACGCAATTCCAGCCAAACCAAAAGAGATTA